>LDAU01000088.1:0-184455 GCA_001447515.1 Pseudocohnilembus persalinus
TGAAAAAAATAAATTATTATTATATTATTATTGGTAAGATATATGAAATTTATAAAATTTAATTTATGAAAATATTTAAAACTTTAAAATTTAATTATTTTCTATTAAAACTTCAGAATTTTTTTAAAATTAAAATAAAAGAGAGTTAAAGAAGAAATTTTCGAAATATGGCTATATATGAATCATAAAATATATATAATCTTTTTTATAGTTTATTTTTTAAATTTATTTTCAGTTTTGTTTTTGAATTTTTCTAAGTCTTTCATTTTCCAAATTGGTTAAAAGAAGTCTCATGCAAACATTTTTAAACTGCTAGGAAGTTATTTAATTAAAGTTTTTGTTTTCAGATTTGTCTTATTCAGATTCTAGGTTGTATATAGTAGTTTTTAAGTTTTAAATTTCGCTTTGTTACTTTTCGATTTCATTCTGTAAAAAGTCTACTTTTGGTTTATCTGTTTATTATTCCTAAAAATAAATAAATTATTATTTAATTTATGAAATTTTTATGAATTTTTTTACCAATTATGTTTTTAATTCTATGTTTTTTTCATTTATTTTTATGAATTGTTGTTCTAAATCTATGCATTTTTTATCTTTTTGATCGTATCCATATTATAAATCCTCCTTTTCTTAAAGCAGTTGTAAAATTTACTAGGCTTTATTTTCCAATGTGGTTTAAAAACCTTAAATGGCTTAATTTTGAACCTAAAATATTTATTTTTTATTTATTTATAGAATAAATATTATTTAATATAAAAATTACATCCACTTATTAAGTTAAGTATTGTAATTATTTTTATTGTTCTTCATAATTTTAACTTTTTGACTCTTAATCAACTTATTTTTGCTAAACAGCTTTTGCCTGAAAAATTAAATAATTAAAATAAAAGTTAAATTAATTAGATAAAATTAGTAGAATTGAATTTAAACTGACAAAAAAAATGAATATATATAATAAAAAATTAAAAATTAAAAATAACAATAAAAAATTAAATATAAAAATAAAAAATTATTAAAATATTAAAAACAATTTACTTATTAAAGTTGTTCTTCTATTTCAGTTATTTATTTTTGAAGCGAGTTTATTTTATCTTCTTTTTGTTAGAGTGAAATTTCGCTGTTAATTTTTTCGTTGTTTAATTTTTCGCTAAGTTGAGAAATTTCCTTTTATTCATTTTTTAAATCTTCACTTTTTTCCTCTATTTATTTTTGATATTCTTCATTTTATTTTTCTGACAATTTCAACTTTTCTTCTAAATTTTTCAGTTGCTGAGTCAAAATTTCCAGTTTTTCCTAGGACTGTCCTGAAATTTCTTGGTCTTTTTATTAGAAATCTGCTATTTATTTTTCTAGATTTTAGATTTTTTCCAAGTTTTAAGTTAAAATTTCACTTTTTTCAGTTAATTTTTAATTTAGCTATTAAATTTCTTGGGCCTTATTTTGCTCATATTCGTTAATTTTTTCCCCCAATTTTTTTATTTCTTACTCTTTTTCTTGCAATTATTGGGAAAATTCCTCGGTTTTTTAAGCTTCTTGAGTCAAATTTTACAAGGAAAGTGTTAATTAATCAATTTTTTCCTGTTTTTCTTTCAACTGTTCTTCGGTTTAATTTTGTAATTTTTCCAATTTTTCTTGGTTTTCTAATTTTTCTTGTAATTATAGATTTAATTATTAAATTTTTTAGCTCATTTCTTCTTCTTTTTAAGAAAATTCAGCAATAGTTTCTTGTTAAGTTGTTAACTATTTTTCTTTTTATTACAGTTGAATATTTAATTTTTCTTGTTCTTCTTATAACTACTAGTATTTGCTTTTCAGTTCTTGGTAATTATTTTCATGAGTTTATAAATTTTCTTGGGAGTTTTTAATTTGTAATTCTTAAGAACTAATTTGGTTTTGCAGTTAATTTACTTATTGGTTTAAATTTTGATTTAATTCAATTTTTTCTTTGATTTCTTTGTTTACTTCTTCTAGGTTTTAGTTAAGTTTTTGGATTTTTTAGTTTAAATTAGAAATTAACTCAGATTCTGTTTCTTACTGGTTTTATTGTTACTTTAATTATTCATTTAAATTCTCTATATTTTATTATAAGTTTTCTACTTATTAACTTAAATTTTCATTTTCAAGTTAACTTTCTTTTAGCTGTTTTTAAATTTCTTCTTTTTCTTTTATTTAGTGGTGGATATTGTTTTCAATTTCCTGATTTTAGAATAAAATTTTATCTTTTTCAGATTGTATTTAGTTTAAATTTTGTTATAATTCGTTATTTTTTTTGTGCAATTCGTGAATTTATTTCTGTAAATTTTAAATTTTTTGTTCCTATTAATTTTAAATTTCTTCTCCCTCTTTTTATTCTTATTCAGATTGATTTTCCAGTTTCTAGGTTAAATTTTCATTTTCCACTTATTTTTATTAAAGTTCAGAATTGAGCTCTGAATTTTTTTTAAGTTGTTCTCTTAACTACAAATCTTTTTATTCTAACTAATCTTTTAAAATTTCTTTTAATTTAACTTGTTCTTCGTTTGTTTGAGTCAAAGTTTCTACGGTTTAAGTTAAATTTTGGATATTTTTAAGTTTACTTTCGGTTTCCAATTGGGAGTCTTTTAGCTGATGTTTTATTTCTTTTAATTGGGAATTTAAAGTTTAAATTTCCTCTTTGATTTGCTCATTTTCTTTTTTTAGTTAGTTTAATTGATTTTCTGCATTTTCTTTATTTTCATTTAAATTTTTAATTTCTAAATCTTATTTTTCAAGATTTTCCTTTTAATTTTTAATTTGGGCATTTTAATTTTCGGACTCTTTTTTAGACTGGTCTAACAAAAGTTCCAACTCTGATATTTTTTACTTTTGTTACTAGATTTGTTCTTGAATTTAAGATTGCTAATTTTCTTAAGTTTCAAGAGACTATTTTTGCAATTTTTTTATTTCTTATTCTTTTTCAGAAATTTGTTCTTAAAGTTCTTTTTTTTGCTGAGAAAATTTGGAGTTATCTTCGTTTAACTTTTGTTATAGATTTTGAATTTATTCAGTTAATTTTTCACTTTCTTCTTAAATTTGAGTCAATTTTCGTTCTGTTTATGATTTTTCTTATTAGGCGGATTCTAATTGTTAAGCTAATTTTTCCTGTTTTTTTTGTTGTTCTTGTTCTGAATTAAGGGATTTTTCTAAAATTTGATGGATTTTAGTATCTTTTTCGGATTTTTCGAGTTTTTCTTGGTTTATTTTGTTTTCGAGGTCTTTTAGCTGTGTTTTTATTTATTCATTTTCAGTTTTTTCTTATTTTAATTCGTTTTATAGGTCTTGTATTTAAATTTGTAGTTTTTTTTCTTCTTGCTTTTGGGAGTCTCCTTGACTTTATAAGGAAGTTAAATTGTTTTTGTAGCTATTTAGTTCTTCAGTTAAATTTTCATTATTTTGTTATTATTGGTTTAAATTTTGATTTAATTACTGTAATTGTTATTGGATTTCTTGGTATTCTTTTTCTTGTATTTAAATTTGATTGGAAAATTCTTCATTTTTTTCTTGTAACTATTTATTTTATTCTTTTAGGTTTTCTAATTAAATTTTTGTTTCATTGAATTAAGTTAATTGATTTTAAAGTTCAGTTATTTAATCTTAACTATTTTTTTAATTTTATTTTAGTTAATCCTCGTAATATACTTAAGATTTGTTTAAACTCTCCTGTAATGTTTCGTTTTAAAGTTAAAATTAATTTTTTTCGTTAGTAATTTATTTAATTTATTCTTCTAGTTGTTATAGCTGCCCCTAGTTTTACTCATTTTTAATTAGATTTTACTACATTTCATTAATAGTATTAGAATGTTTTTCATTTTAAATTTTTAGGTTTTCATTTTCCTTATGATTTTAATAAAAATTTATGGTTTTATAAAAATTAAATTTAATTTTAAATTAATTAAATATTACTTATTAGATTTGAGATAAAAGCTCTTGTTTTTATTCTATTTGATTTTCTAAATCTGAGATTTTACTTTAGTCTTTTTCCTAACTTTAGATCAAATCTTTATTTATATTTTACAAAAGTTCATGTTCATTTTTTTTTTATTCAAAAGATTATTCTATTTCTTATTTTTCTTTTTAGATTTAAGATATTTGATTTTTGAAATTTTCTATTTGTTAGAAGTTTTCTTCATTTTAAGAAATTAAACTTTCTTTTTCTTTACTTTAAAAAAGCAAAAATATTAAATATATAAATAAAATTATTTATTATTTTTATTATTAAAAATTACGTTAGATTGTTGAGTATTTTTTATTGTTCTTCCTGTTATTTTTAGTTCAAAGATTGTCTCAAAATAAAAGAATGGTCGAAATCAAACTGTTAAATATTCATAAGAGTTGATTCATCTATATTTCTGATTAAATCTATTGGAATTTCCGATTCGTACTTAATTTTTTCGCCTCTTTTATTTATGTAGATTCCTAAAATAGAAACAAAAAGTTAGAAATAAGTTTTAGTTTTTTCTGGACTTTAAAGTATTTTCTAAAAGAAATATAGAGTGGACCTAATTAATAAATTTTTGTTAATTATTTGTTGAAATTAATTATTTAATAAATATATTAATTAATTTATTTTATATTATATTAAAATATTTACGTTATATTTAGAGAACTGATTAGGAATTGGGAAATGTAAGGAACTGCGTAGTGGTCAAAGAATTTTTGTAGTAAGGGAATTGAAGATATATTAATTTGAAATTATTCTTTAGTGACTTAGGTAAGTTTATTTATATCTTCTTTTTAAAGAGTAAATCCGTTTTAGATATTTTTTGGGTAAAATTGTTCTGGAATAATTTTTTCGAAAATTAAGTGAATAAATTTCCAAGAGTTAGCTTCATCACAGAAAATTAAAAGAAATGAAGCAATTTTAATCAAATCCTTTAAATATAATTAAAATATTTAAATTTTTTTATTTTGTATTGATTTTTAAAAAATTTTAAAATTTACCTCTTAATAACCTAAATTTGGAATTGAAAGTAAAAGAGTTAAAACTACATTTTAAATTTGAGTATTTATATGTATTTGGTTTTGATTTTTTTGGGCATAGTATAGAATTTCTTCGAAAGAGTAGTTTTCAATAAAAATTTATCTGACATCAAAACTCTTTAATAATTATTTAAAAAAATAATTAATTTAAATTTAAAAATATTTAGTAATCATAAAAATATAAATAATAAATTAAAAATATAAATTAAAAATTAAAAGTTAAAGTAATATAATCCTACTTCAATGTCTAATTAAGAATTTAAAAGATTAATTTATGTAGTTTGGAATTAGTCTGGTTTTAAATGTTTTTTTTGAGAGTATTCGATTTAAATTTAGTTATCGGTTCTATTAATATTTTAGTAATTAATTTTCAAGTTTAATTTTATTTTAATAAATTATTTGAAAATTATTTCAATTTTTTTACTGGTTCATTCCTAATATTTTTTTCCATTCTTCGGTTTTGTTACTGTTTCTACCCCAAACAACTGATTCCTATTAGAAAATTATTTATTTTTTAATTTGTAAAATTAAATTTATTTTTTAAATATTTACGTTTGCAATCATTTAATCTATTAAATTTGATTCTTTTAAACAAATATCGCAAATTCTATGGACTTCTGGTTGTCCTTGTCCGAATCCTACTATCTATTTATAGTTGTAAAATTAAAAATTTAAAATTTAAATTGAAATGAAGAGTTATTTTTAGATTATTTAAATAAATAAATTAATTAATTTTTATTTTATTAATTTTATAAAAATGGTATTTATTTAAAAGAAAATATTAAATAAGGAATGTATTTATAGCTTAAATAATTACGGGCTTTTTTTTGTCTCCACATTTGCTGCAAATTGATCGGAGACAACGTTTACATTTGTGTTCTTTGTGTCTGAGAGAAGTGAATTTTATTTCGCAAATTTCGCAGTTTTCAATTTTTCCTCTTTGTTAAACTTTTTGCTGTTTTACTTGACTTGTGTTTTGAATTGAACTGGTTCTCATTTTTGGGAAAATTTTAGATTTATTTCTTTTTTTTAAAAATTTAGAATTTAAAAATTTTTTTGAGATTTTTGGATTTTGTTTTGTTTTTTTTTGATGGGAAATAAATTTTTTTTTTTGTGTTATTAGGTTGTTTTGGATTAGATTAATTAGATTTCAATAATTTTTTATTTTTTTTTAGTAATAATAGTATGTAAGTTTATTATTTTATTGCTTTGTTAAATTACAAAGAATAAAAAATATATAATTTTTTAGATGGAAATTAACTAGAATTAATTTTATTTTGCGCAGTTTTCTCGTCTTTTGTATTTGAAATTTAAAAAAAATATGCAAATTAAGAATTTTATTAAGTCAAGTTTAAATTTTAATAAAAAAATGAACTTTATGCTGGTAAAAATTATTTAAAATTTGGTAAAATGTTAGAAATTAAAATTTGATTTTGGAGTTGAATTTGTTAAAGTAGAATTATTTATTTAAGGGTTTATTATTATAACATTTTAATATGAAATTTATTTTTTTGACTTAGTTATATTTATTTAAGAGTATACTTAGAAAAAAATTTGAATATTTTATAAGAAAAATTACAATTACAAAAAGAGAGTGATGTTTTTATTCAGATCAAAATTAATTATACTAACAATTATAATTATGTTTTTTTATTTTTTCAAAGAAATATGTGAAATTTTAATTTTACGAATGAGTATAATTAAATAAAAAAAAACAAAAACAAAAAAAATTTAAAAAAAAAAAATAGACACTAAAAAATTAAAAATAAAATTTTTTCAAGAAAAACAAAATGAGCAGCAGATATCAAGGAAGCAGTAGCAGCAGATACAGAGACTCGTCCAGAGAAAGAAGCAATTACAGCAGCAAACCCAGCAACAGATACGGCGGAGGAGGAAGCGAACACAGAGGCGGATACCACAGCAGCAGCGCCGGATCCCACCACCATCACCACAGCAGCAGTCAACACCAGCACTCCTCTTCCACCGGAGGCTACCAAGGAAATAATAACTATAACAATAACAATTATAATAATAATAATTCGGGATCCAGATACCCTCCTAGAGTTAATAATAATAATTAGAGCACTTTAGGAGATAATTTGAGAGATGTTGATTGGAGTAGGTAGCAATTGGCCCCTTTTACTAAGGTTTTTTATAAAGGTAATTTTTTTAATTTTTTCAATTTATTTTTTATTATTTGTTTTTATGTTTTTGTGGTTTAAAATTGTGAAAATTTGAGGGTTTTAGTTTTTTTAATTTTTGTTTTATTTTATTTTTTAGAGGGACAATCTAAAAGATCTTCGGAAGAAGTTGAGAAATTTAGAAAAGAAAAAGAAGTTATTATTAAAGAAGCTTATTGTAAAGTTCCTAATCCTTTCATTTCTTGGGATGTAAATAAATAAAATAATTTTAATTTTAATTAGTGTATATAACTTTTGGTTTTTTATAAAAGCTGTTTTTTTATTTTATTTTGTTTTTTTGAATGCTTAATCAACATTTTTTCACAGGAAACTTATTTCCCTCCTTATATTATGAATGAAATAAAAAATGCTGGATTTCCTAACCCTACGGCCATTTAAAGTTAGGCTTTTCCCATTATTTTATCTGGACACGATTTTATTGGAATTGCAAAAACCGGGTCTGGAAAAACTTTATCTTTTTTATTACCTTCAGTTGTACATATAAACGCTTAACCTCCTGTTAAAAAAGGAGACGGACCTATTGTTTTAGTTATATCTCCTACTAGAGAATTGGCCTGTTAAATTTAAGTAAAATAAATAATAAATTTAATTTTTTTTTTCTAAATTATTATAATAAAATAAATAAATAAATTAATGAATTAGTTATAATTTATTTAAATTTATTTTTTAGGATGAAATTTAGAAATTCGGAGCTTCTTCTTAGTTAAGCTCTACTTGTGTTTACGGAGGAGCTGATAAGTATAAATAGATGGACGATTTAAGAAAAGGAGTTGATATTTTGATTGCCACTCCTGGAAGATTGATTGAGTTTTTGGAAAAAAAAGAAACTAATTTGTCCAGAGTAACTTATTTGTGTTTGGATGAGGCCGATAGAATGTTGGATATGGGATTCGAGAAATAAATTAGAAAAATTTTGGGGTAAATTATTATATAAAAATAATAAAAAATGTGTAAAAATAATAATATTAATAATTTAAATTTAATTAAATGGATTATTTTTAGGCAAATTAGACCCGATAAATAAACCGTTATGTTCAGTGCTACTTGGCCTAAAGAAGTTTAAGGACTCGCCAAAGATTTTTGTTTGGAAGAGCCCATTTATATTTAGATTGGTAACTATTAAAATACAGTTAATACTGATATTAGATAAGTTTGTGAAGTTTTGGGATAAGCTTAAAAGAATGAGAGGTATTTTTTTATGTTTTAATTTTTAATTTTAATTTTTAAAATCTTTTAAAAATTTTTTTGGTTGTCCTCTATTAAATTATATATAATATAATGGCGGCAATAATAAAAAAAATATAAAAAAAAAAAAACAATAAGAATGTTGAGGATGATAATAATTAATATTAATAAAAAATATTAAAAAAAATAGTTATAATGTGTTTAATTAAGTTTTGTTGAAAAAATTTAAATAAATACATATTAAACTACTTTAAAATTGGAAAATTAATTAAGTTTTGATAGTAGACCTAAATATTGGGGTTTTATATTAGGTTTATTATTGAAATTTAGGCTTAATTAATTAAATAATTTATTGATTGATTCTTCTATCTAGAATTAAATATTATTAGTTTCCCTTTTATTTTATGAATTTTAACTTTATTATTTTTGAAAAATTGAAAAAAAAATTGTTTGCACGAATGTTGAATGAAGGTAAATAAAAATCAATTTTTTAAAAGTCAAAAAGAAAAAAAAAAAAATTCATGATTTCAAATTTTAAAAGAGGGATATAATATTTAAAAAAATGGGTGGAAGAATTTATTATTAATTTTAAAGTAGATAATAAATAAAATAATAATAATATAGTAAAATAATAAAAATTTACTAATAAAAATTCTTAATAAATAAATAAAAACCAAACCTAATAAGATAAATATGATATCCTCTCATTTATAGAATTGAAATTCTGACTTTTTTGTTTTTTTTTTATTTTTGATTTTTGAAGATGAATAAATTTTTATATAAAATATTTAAATAACTTAAAATAATAAAATAATTTAAAAAACTTAAAATTAAATTATTGTTTACAGATTAGTGAAGTACTTATGTACAATGAAAAGCAGCGACAAAGTGTTAATTTTCACTTAAACAAAGAAGCAATGCGAAATGGTTTCTTAGAGTTTAAGATACGAAAGATTCCCTGCAATTCCCATTCACGGAGACAAAAGCCAAGGAGAAAGAGACGCGGCAATTGAAGCCTTTAAAAATGGACAGTGTAGAATTTTAATTGCAACTGACGTGGCCAGTAGAGGTTTAGACATAAAAAATGTTACCTTTGTTATTAATTATGATATGCCAAAATTAATTGAAAATTATATTCACAGAATTGGGAGAACTGGAAGGGCCGGGGCTAGCGGGACCTCTGTTTCTTTTTTGACTTATGATGAAGATAAAAAAATCGCTATAGAGTTACTTGATGTTATGGAAGAAGCTAAATAGGAAGTTCCTTAGGAGTTGAGGGAGTTGGCTTAGGCTGGAAGAAATGATATAACTAGAAAAAGTAAAATATTTGTTTTATATTTTTTAATTTTTTAAGTTTTTTGTTGAAATTATATTTAATTTTTTAATTTTCTTTAGATCAATATAATAACGCCAAAAGAGCTATGAAAAAATAAGGAGATACTTGGGACACTTCTTCAAATAACGTTTTTAAGCAATTCAAAGACAAATATTCTTATTTGGCTCATGGAGGTTAATAATAATAAAAACCTTATTACCCTAATTAATAAGCGGGAAACGGCAGTTATAGTTCTTAAACTCCTGGTTAAAATGGGTACAATATGCCCCCACCCTAATAATAAAATGGATTTTCAGGTCCTCCTCCTCCTTAATTCAATTATGCTTAATAATAATAGCCCAGTACAAGTCAAGTGCCTGCTCAATCAAGTTAGTAGTCTTATTAATAAAAATACGGATATTAGCCTAATAAATTTTAGAGTGGATTTTAAGCTTAACCTTAGTCTCAGCCCTAGCCTTAGGAGAACTAATTTTGAGTTATTTATTTTTAATGAATAAAAATGAAATAAAATTTTAAAAAATTATTATATATTTAATAAAATTTATAAATAAAATATAGATATAATAAAAATGGATAAAAGGTTGAAAGTATATAGTATAGTATAATATAATTTATTTAATTTGATTTTTTAATTTAATTATATTTGTATAATTTGATTAAAATTTTTAGTTTTAATAATTTATAAAGTTTGAAAATTATTTTAATTTAGGAAATGTTTTATTTCATTTTTTTAATTGATTCTAATTATTTTAATTTGATGAATTTTATCAGTATTTGAAAAATTTTCAAGCCTTTTTTATTTAAAATTGTTTTTTATCATAAAAAATGATTAAAATGAATTCTTTTAAATTTTTAATTCTTTTTTCTAAGTTGCAATTAAAAAAAATAGGAAATTTTATTACTATTATTAATAAAATCTAATAAAAAAATAATAATTTTTGATTATAAATTAAAATATTAAGTCTAAATTTTTTGTTAATTATATGGATAACTCTGCTCCAAATAGAAGTTTAAAAAGTACAGAGCTAGTAGTTGAAGAGTTAGACTACGTAATTTGAAATTATTTTTAAATTTATAAATTTTTTGTATTTTTAATAATGAATTTTATATTTAGACCGATAATCCTGACACTTTTTATAATAATTAAGATACAAATATAGATAAAAAAGAAAAAGAATCTTTTAACAGCTATTTGAATAATTAGAAAAATAAAAATCGAAGACAGTAAAATTAAGAAAAATAATGTAAAATTTGAGTTTTTATTATTTGTATAAAAATTAAGGATATATTTTTGATTTTTTGCTAAATGGTTTATTTGTTTTTTTATTATTTTTATAAAATTTGAAAAATTATCAAAATTTAAATAATTATATATCTTTAAGAATTTTTCAAGCCTTAATTATAAGAATAGAAAGGGAGTAGAGGTCACAGTTTTTAATAAATAGGAAGTTAAAATTTGAGCTAGAATTTAGGAAATTAGGGAAGCAAAAATAAATTACAAAACTCATAAAATTTTATTTCAAACTATTAATTGGATGTTAATTAATAAGATCTTATGGAGGATAATGAAATTTTCAGTAAATTTTATAATATTAAAATTCTTTGTATTGTATTTAAAATGTCTCTATATTTATTTAATATAGGTATAAATTAGGATGATAATTGTATCGATTATAACATATGCTTAAATGAGCGTAAAATGTCTAGAAGTTAGAATGTATATACAATCAATGAATAGGAAAATTAATAAGTAAAATTTAACAATTTTTTGACGCCTAAGAATTTGAAAAGTGCCCAAAGGAAATCAGATTTCGCGATTAATAATTTGGAAAAAACTAAAAATAGCAACAGCACTAATAATTTGATAACTTTAAATAATAATAATAACAATTAAAATTAAAATTAGAGCATAAATTTTTTATAGAAATAGAGTTAAATTTAGAATTAATTAAATTATAATCCAAGTAATTAGTTTATATAGAGTCATTAAGGGAATTAATAATTATATCCGAGCAGTTAATTTAAAAATGATAGGAAAAGCTATGGAATTTCAAATGCAAATGATGAGCTAAATATTAGTTTTAATTCAAATTTGAGCTCAAATTTAACTAGTTTAAGTTAAATTTAATATTAAAATTAAACTTTAGAAACGCATTCTTAGAACTATATAAGCAAAATTTACTAAAATTAAAATTTAAACGATTTTATTTCGAAAGATAATAGTTATATAGATATTTTGTAGAATGAGCATTAAAATGTTAGTAATTATAATAATGTGAAAAATTTGAACAATCTAAAAAATTAAAATTTTACGACAAATAACAGTATTTTCTAAAGAGGATCCCCTTAAAGAAGATCAAAAAGTTATATAATTTCTCAGACACAGTACAAAAATAGGAGTAAATATTTTATTTTAAAATGGATTATAGAATTAATAGATCAAAAATTTTAATAAATATAAATTTGTAATAATAAAATATATTTGTATATAAATAAATTTATTTGATATTTTTTTAAAAAAAAGATTTTAATTTAAGAAATGTAAGTTCAAATAATAATAGTTTTATGAACAGCTATATAAGTAATAACAGGACTTATAAATAGGGGAAAACTAATTTAAGTAGGGAATAAATAAGGAATTTGAAAAGTTAGTCCGAAATTTCTGGTTTAGAGTTTAAAATTCGAATAATAAATAAATTTGTGAAAGAATTATATTAAACTGTAATTAAGTTTTATTTTTTTAATTTTTTTGTTTTTATTTTTTTAATTTTTTTAAAGGAAAATGAGTTTTACCAAAATATTTTGAATAAGTACGAATAATAATGTATTTATGTCTAAGAATTACATGCAAAATTTGATGAATTAAGGTATTTAAGGTATTATAAAGATAGAGCACAAGACTTGTCTGAAGTAAATAATTTTTTTTAAATTATTTTATTATTTTTATATAAATTTTGTAAATGAAATAGTGTTTTTTTTTTTAAGCTAATTAAATTTAATTTTTAATTTTAATATAAAAAAATAATAGATTGTTTAAAAATAGTAAGAAGTGATAAATTAATATAAGAATATGTTTAATTAGCAGGAAAATTAAAATTTGAATTCTTTAGACTAGATTGAAAAAATAAGTTAATAGTTTTAAGGAATCGACTTTTAATTAAATTTTAATTTTAATTATGATGAAGAAATTAATAAAATGAAAGAATAACTGAGTAGAAATTTTAATTATTAGAATTTTTTTTTTTAAGTTGAAGAGCAAATAAATAATTTGCATGGTTAGTTGTAAAATTCTTAAAGCAATAATAAAACTAAAATAAGTATAAATAATTCTCATATAAATAATAATAATAACAATAATTTAATAGGTAAAAAAGATAATGTAAAAGGTTTAATTTTAATATTTTTTTTTTTTTTTTAATATATTAAATTTTTTATAGGTGTAAATAATTAACTTAATAATAACAACAATAATATTACTGTAAATAATAGTTACAATGGAATTCATAAACAATAAAATGTAAATATTTTCCACAGTTAAAATTTAGCGTTAAATAACTAGTTATAAATAGCAAATTAAAGCGGCGGCAGAAGTTAAAATTTTCTGCATCCTTTTAGAAATTAGAATTAAGTTTAAATTTAATAGTAATAATAATAGTAATAATAATAAATTAAAAGCAATAATTAGAATTATTACAATTAGAACTGGACGCCTAGAAATTATTTGGAAAAAAAGCACACTCCTAGAAAAACTGCTTCATTTGCGAAATTGGACATTATTGACACTAGTAATTACAGTGGGCAACAGAATTCTTTTTAATAGAATTTGAATTAGTCTAATTTGAGGACGAGTTAGTATAGTTAGAAAAGTGGTTGGAATTTTAATTTAAATTTGAATTAAAATTTTTATTAAGAAATTAAGAGGAAATTGAAATGGATTTCGGACTATGTGACTTCAATGCAGCTGAAAAATATATAGTGTAATTTGAAATTAGAGTAGTAGAAAGCTTGGAATAAAAATTTGAAGAATAATTTGGTGCGGAATTAAAGTGAGTTGGTGAATTTGAGGGGCCAGAAATAGTTGTGTTAAATTGGGGGCTTTAATTTGTTTTCACAGTAATTATAATAAAAATAATAGTAATAATAAAATTAGTAATAAAATTAAAATTAATAATAATAAAATTAGTAATAAAATTAATTATAACAGCAAATTTAGCAGTTTTAGGATTTGTAGAAGGTTATAAATACATAGAATTATATTATTTTTAATTTTATAAGTGGACAAAAAAGTATTTAGTCGAGGGTTTTAATACAATAAATAATTGAGTAGTAGCCTCAGACTATAAAGAAGCATTTTTATAAAGATTTGGGGGAGTTTAAGAATTTGATTAAAAAAAATAAGTTGATTTTTTAAGTTTAAAATCCAAAAAGTAATAGTAGTATATAGAACGAGTAAGAATTAGAAGGAAATTAAAATCAAAATTCAGGAAAAAAAGAAAAAAGTTAAAATTAACTTTAAAATTAAAATTAAAATTAGGAAATGGAAGATTAAGATGGAGGGCAATTGCACTCTGATGATTTGTATTTGTCGCCTAAAGAAAATCGGAGTTTTATGAAAAAAATTTGTGGATATAAGCAAGATTCATAATAAGAAAATTAGATTTAAAATTAGAACTAAATTTAGGTTTAAAATTAAAATTAGCTGTTATAAAATTAATAATATTTGAATCATTAGTTTGAGATTCCTTATGAAAATTTTAGTTTAGGATTAATTTCCAATAATAAAAATAATAATAAAAGAAAAGAATCTTATTTTACAAACTTTACGGGGATGGAAGAAAGATTAATTACAAATTAGTCAGAGTTTAATGAATTGAATTATTTTAACTAGAATTTGGGGGGAATTACAAATTAGAATAATTTGAGTTAAATTAATAATAATAATTTAAATAATAATAATATTAATGTAAATTTAAATTAAGTTTCTGGTTTAACCTAGTTATAATAATTATAGTTCTAATAAAATTAATAGTTGAAATTTGAAAAGGAAGTTTAAACTGAAATGTGCTAGGAAGATTTGGAATTGGAGGGGTAAAATTTGGAGTTTAAAAAAAAATATTATAGTCAAAAAAAGGATTTTAAAGAGAGAAATTTTAAATTGGAAAGCAAAATTTAGCACCAGGTGGATTAGATTAAATTTTTGATAAATTTCGGCAAAAGTTGTGGAAATTGCAAAGATAAGTTAAAAATTTACTATAAATAGAGCGCCATTAATAAATGATAAAAATAAGTTAAATAAATGTTATATAAATATATATGCAAATATAATATAAATTTGATAATAATAATATTTACATATCTATTAATAAAAAATTAAAAATTAATTTAAATATGTTTATTGTTTAGAATTATGATATAATAAAAACTAATTTGATAGTTAATAAAAATATTTTAAGATTTCTTTTAAAACTCAATTTTTTAATATTAAGATTTTATAATAATTATTTTTTTTTTAGTATAGTATATAAATTAGGGGAAGATAGAAAAAGGAATAGAATATAATATAAATTATAAAAATACTTAAAGTTTTTAATATTTTTAATATTTTGTATTATATATATATATTCTTTTATATTTTAATAATATTTTTGTTAAATTTATATGATATTTTTTTAATCATTTTTTTTGTTTTTTTTATTGTTTTGTTTTTCAAAGAGCTGTAAGATTTTCGATTAATTTTTGGTAAAGTTGATCTTAAGTAGATTCTTTTTAAATTTATTCAAAATAACGGGCGTAGTCATTGGGCGAAGTGAATTAAGAAGTGATTTTTTGGTTAAGAATTTCTTCTACGTAGGTAAAAATAACCAAACAATCAGTTTTATTAAAATTGGAAGTGGAGTGGAAAATCCAGTTAAAATGTTTTAAAAAAAGGAGGAGTTGGTCTTTGAATTCCTGGGAAACTTTGGCCTGGTCCATGAAAGACTGCTACAAAAACTGATAGTAGTTGATTTTTTGGGGGTTGTTTTGGGTTTGTTCTTTGATTGCTTGTTTTATGTAGTTGTAGTCTTCTTTTATTAGGTTCATGAACATTAGATAGTTGTTGGAAGTTTGGAAGATTTTCCACTCTTGGTCTGGGAAGTGTTCGTCTTGGTTTTGGTACTGTTCTAGTTGTTTTGAGTTTTTTATGCCTGAAAAAAGAATTAAAATTTGCAGTTTCCACACGTTTTCTTCGAAAATTTCGTTTTTTAGGCTGTATAGGGCTTTTATTCATAGAATTAGTTTTAATTGATGTAGTTTTATTAGTATTTTTAGTAAAAAATTAGGTTTGTACAGATTAATATATTATGAGAAAATTAATTAAAAAAAGTAAAATATAAAAAATTTGAATTATGTGAAATTTACTTTAAATGTTTTTAAGTCTTTGGTAAACGTGATCGAAAAAAAGGAGTTTTTCTCTAAGATTTAGTAGGAAATTTTCAATTTTATTACAGATTTCCTGTTCTTTGATTCTTTTTTTGCTTTATTGTATAATTTTTTCTAAGATTTTATGATTTGCTTCTAGTAACTACTCGGTGTCTTATTCTTGCTGAGTATTATTTGAAGATGAAGATTGTTGATGTAACTATTATAATTATTTATGATTATTATTGATATTATTTTCGGGTTTTTATTTTTGTTTTTGTTGAGTAATAGGATGTAATTTAATTTTCGATATTCTCATAACTTCTATTGATTAAAAAAAAAGGTTCGAACTTTTGAGGGCTTTATTTTCGACTTCACTTTCCAGTTCTTTTTCGTTTTCAGGCACTAATTATTGCGTAAAAATGGGAGCTATTAATTCGTGTTCGAAAAGTTGTTCCCAGGAAATTCGATTTTGGTTTTTTTTTTAAAGCATTTTGAGACAAAGGTCAATTAGGACTTTACTTCTGTTATTTTTTGGAATCACAAGTTTATTTTTTATAACATCTTGTAAAGCTGTGGGCACGTCGTAGTTTTTGGAAGGGTCTAGAAAAGGATATTTACCGTTAAAAAGAAGTCGATACAAAATAATCCCTAGAGACCAAATGTCTACTTTGGCGCTGGCAGGCTTTTTTTAAATAAGCTCTATAATTTTATAATTTTATAATATATAATTTTAAATTTAAAATTTAAAATTTTAAATTAAAATAGGTTTTAGCTAACTAATTTAATTTTATACTTTAAGATTTAAATTTTTGATTTATTTTATAATTAAATAATACCCGGCGCGAGGTAGAGGGGAGTCCCTTTTGTTGAAATTTTCATGTTTTCTTGTAATTATTCTACTATTTTAGCAAGCCCAAAATCTGCAATTTTATATATTCCATTATGAATTAAGATATTATCAGGTTTAATATCTCTGTGAATGATTCCGACTTCATGAAGTTGACTATATCCTTTAAAATATAATTATTAATAAAAATTATTATCGAATTAAAAAAAATATTTTATTTTAATTTTAATTTTTATTAAATTTTTTAATATTTTAATCATTGTACTATAAAATTTGAAGATTTTTACCAAGACAGAATTATTGAAGGAAATTGATGATTTCTGACTCGGCCATGTACTTGTTTTTTTTCATGAAATCGGTGAAAGTGGAGCCGTTACAGTACTCCATGATAAAATACTGTTTATTGTGCGAACTAAGTTTGAATTTTTTCATATTTACTAAATTGGGATGATAAGGTATTTTTTGGATAACTTTTAGTTCCATTTGAATTGACTACACTCTATTTTAATCATTGAGTTAAATTATTTTTGCGCACAAATCTTCGGAAGGGTTTTCTAAATCATACGCTCTGACTACTTTGCCAAAAGAGCCTTTTAATAATTAAAAAAAAAAAATTTTAGATAGAAAATGGTGGGTTTTGGGTTTAAATAAAAAGATAGAATTTAGGATTTTTTTTGCGTTTTTTTTGGTTTTTTTGGGTTTTTTTGGAGTTACCTTGGCCTATGAGATCTGATTTTTCTAAGGAAATTACGTAGGAACTGCCTTGTAATTTTTTTACTCTTATTTTGTGTTCTTGTTTTTGTGAATTTTTGCTTGTTTTTAGTTCTTCGCTGCTCATTTTAGTTTTTTTATTTTTATTTTTTGTATTTTGTGGTGCTATTTTGTTATATTTTATTCGATTATTGTAATTAAAATGAAAAAATTATAGTAACTATTTATTTATTTAGGGTTTTTTAGTTAAAATAAGAATTAAAGCTTTTTATTTTGAGGTAGAAAAGATTTTTGATTTTTTTTATAGCTATAATGAATTCTAAGCTTTTTGATAGGACTAATATAAATATTTGTTCTTTATTTAAAAAATTATGGATTTCAAAATAAAATGATATTATTAATTATATACAAATTATTATATTTGTCATATTTATAATGTTAAAAAAAATATTTTAAATAAAATATATTTGTTATTTAAATGTAATATATAGAATTATATCTAAAAAATAAGTAAAAAATTTTATTAATTGAAAAATGAATAGTGAAGAAGTTGATTTTTATATTATTTTCATTTACTTTGTTATTATTTAAAAATTTACTTCTTATATTTTTTATTTCACCTAACGAAACTAGCGGCAGACTTTCTTATACTTAAAAAAGTTTTTTTTTTATCTTTAACTACTAGATTAAGTGGAGATCCTCTTTTTTTGTCCAGAATATACAGTAAAATGGACCCTCCAAAAGCCAGAAAACCAGAGCATAAAAAGACAAAATAAAACCAAAAATAAGTCCCATTTTCTGCGCCTTTTTACTGTATAGGTCCTGCCACTAATGGAGCTAAGGCCATTCCTTGCAAAAAAAATAAAAAAAATAAAAAAAATAAGTATTAAGTTATTTATTTATTTTCGGAATTTTTTAAGTTTTTAGGTTTTAAAATTACCTAATTGTTAAGCGCAATCTTAAATTCCAAATGCAGAGCCTAGTAATTTTTTTTCCACTGTTAAGGGAACTGCTGGATAAACTACGGCACTGAAAAAAGAGGTTCCTAGCCCGTTAAAGAGAATTGGCATATAAAACCTGTGTTTTTATATTAAAAAATGATGTTTTATATTTTTAATAAATTAAAAGAATAGTAAGTATTTTGGGGAACATTTGAAAATTAAATAAGTTTTATTTTTGAGATAAAATTTTTAGAAAAGATTAAATTAAAAACTAGTTTTATATTATTGATTTATTTACCAGTAACAACCGCCTTCGGG
The DNA here is from genome assembly GCA_001447515.1 of Pseudocohnilembus persalinus. Lineage (NCBI taxonomy): Eukaryota > Ciliophora > Oligohymenophorea > Philasterida > Pseudocohnilembidae > Pseudocohnilembus > Pseudocohnilembus persalinus. The sequence continues at coordinate 18,940 of LDAU01000088.1, forward strand.
ACAGATTGGGATGTACATCCACATTATAAATGTGATTATCATCATAATTGAAGTTAATATAAAAATTTCAGATCTTCTTCCAATTTTATCGGTTAAATGGGCCACAAATGGAGTGAAAACTGCGGTTTATAGTGTTACCAAAGACAAAATTCTTCCTTAAAAATATAATAATTTTTTAAAAATATATACTTTTACATTTTTATAAAATAAATAGCATATCTTACAATAAAATAAAGTCTAAAAATATATTTTTTATTATTAATTATTTGAATCTTTAGAATTTTTAAAATTTACCAGCATCTGAGTCTTTTTGTCCGTAGAAACTGGTAAGTATATTTTAAAGATTATTTTGGAAAGGGATTAATGCGGCACATTGGAAGGTGTAGACCCAATTAACAAGCCAGAATAAAACATTAGTTAATTTTTTTAAATCTGAGAATTGCATTTTATGAGCGTCCTAATCTTATTCAATTTTTTCTAATTTTTCTAACTCAGTTAAATCTGCTCCATCTAATAAAAGACCTCCTTCTACTGAGTTTGAACTTTGTTGAAAAAGAGCTCTTTTTTTTTCTGCGTCAGTTGTGTCTGCCTTTTTGTCTAGCCCACACATTAAAAATGCGGCTACATAACCTACACATTAAACTATAAAACATATTAAATAAGGAATTACTACTGAATCGTCTAAATGGGTCGAAATTGGAGGTAAAATCCAATTTGCCATTACGGAACCTAAAAAAATAAAAGAATAAATTTATTAATTAAAAATTTTAAATAGAATTTAAAATTTTAATAAATGGTATATTTTTGAACTTAATTAAATAAAAGAATTTTATGGTTTAATTAAAAATTTTTTAATTAATTTTACCGAAATTTGCAGAGGCAGTTGTTACTCCAAGTCCTAATGAGAGTTCTTTTCCTATAAACCATTTAGAAACAAAAGAAGAAAGAATTATACACATTGCTTCTGAGCCTATTCCATAAAAAAAGACTCCAATTAACATTAAAGGATAACCTTTGACATTTTCTACAACTGCTATATATTCTATAAAAATTCCAATTACCATCAAAGTTGTGTATAAAATTATACCTAATTTTAAAAAAAAAATATAATTATTAAAAGATAATAAAATTATGAAAAAATTGTTTCTTATTTAAAAAATTTAATGATATAAGTTAAAATTAGTTATAAATTTATTTATTTTTATATTTTAAATTATATAGTTATAGTAATTTATAATAGATTATTTTTATTTTATTTCGAATTTTATGTTAGAAATTTAGAAAATTATGTAATTAATTAATTATTTATTTAAATAAAAGGTTATTAGAAAAATTAAATAAAAATATATATTGTTTTTATAAAAATTAGTTAAGTTAATTTTGATATTTAAAATTTTTATTAAATATTTTTTTATTTTTTTACCAATTCTAATTCCTATTTTATCTATAAGAATACCGGCTAGAAAGGGACATATAATATTAGGCATAGAATATATAGAATTAAGCATATTATATTGTTTTAAGTTGATATCAAGTGCTATTAGAAATTGTATTTAAAAATGGTATATATAAATATGTATTATGATAATATTTATAAAATTTTTTTAATTCTTAATTTTAAATATTAAATTGAATTAATTATTTTTTTTTTAATTTTTAGTTACTTTTCATAATGTTATTTTAAAGACTTGGTAGGGCCGAGTAGGCCATGTAATTTGCCAAATAAAAGCAGAAAATTAAAACTAAAATGACCCATCGCCAATCTGTTTATCTGAAAGAGGTTTTTTTTAGCATGGAAGCTAAAGCTTGTGATTTTTTTTTTGAGTCATTTTATTAATTTTTTTCTTGTTCCATATTTTTTTTTTTTTGTTATTGTATATTTTTTTTATATTTTATTTTATTTTATTCTATTTTATTTATTTATTTAGATTTTGACTATTAAAAATGAGAAGTTGTGTTATAAAATATTTTTGTTTTGATTTGTTGTTTTTAAGTTTAGGAAATTTTTTTTTTTTAGAAAATCTAAATTAAAATTAAAATTTGTTTGTTGATGGGTAATTTATTCAATTTATTTTATTAAATGTGTTATTATCTGTTTTTGTTTATTAATTTTTATATTCTTGTACATAAGTTATTAAATATACAAAATTTAATATATATTGTTCTATTTTTCTTTAAATGTTCTAGAATATTTTTAGAGGAATTTTTTAATTTTTCTGATAAAATTTTTAAAAAAAGAAATTATAAATTAAAATTACTTTTTTAAATATTTTATAAATGTTAGTTTAATTTTTAAACATGGATATATATATTTTGATAGATACTAATGACGTATGCTACTTTTTGATATTTATGAAGAATATTTTACTATTATGAAATTTGTAAAATTTAGATGTTAATTAATAATTTATAAATATAAATCAGAGGTATCAGGTCATAGTATTTAGAGAAGAATTAATAAGAAATTATTTTATAAAAACTGAAAGAAATTTAATAATATTTTTCATTTTTAGTAGTAATTAAATATTAGATAGGTGGTAATATAAAGTATTTAATAATAGGAAGAAAAAAAAATTTGATTTATTTATTTTTTATTAATATTATAAAATAATTTAAAAGAATAAAAAACAAAATAGTTTTAAAAATAATAGAATGGGTTCTAATTAAAGTTCATAAATAAAAGACAGTGGTCCTTTTTAGAAAAATTAAAATGATGAAAAATTTTAGAAAATTTATAAAATGGGGGATTTTAAAAAAACGGTAAAATATAGAAAAATTCAATGTTTTTTAATGAATTGGCTTTTTTTTTTTCGCATTTTTATTTTTTAGAATTAAGATTGATAAATGGATATTAATTAATTTTATAAATGAATTGTCAAAAAATTTATTTATTAAAATAAATAATAGTTTAAATTTTAATGAATGTCAAGTTTTTTAAATAATTTAAATATTTTTTGTGAATAGGAAGATCTGCAAAATGAAGGGAATTAATAGCAGGATAGTTAAATTTCTCAAAAATAAAAAAATAGTAAAATTAGCACAAGCAATATTTCTTAGTTTAATTTGAGTAACGGAGGAAATTAAATGATAAGATCAAAAACAAGTATGTAACAAAGTGGGTTATAAAATAATGAGGAAAACAACAAAAATTAGGATTTCGACAGTTTTGGAAATAATAATATTAATATTAATAATTTGAAGTATATGAGAAATAGTAATAATAATTTGGGTTTTGGTGAGAATGAGAATTGTGTAAATTATAGTGGAAATTTTAATAATATAGAGAATAATATTTAGGGATTTGAAAATTAGGAAAAAAATTTAGGTTATAATGATAACACTTATTTTAAATCTGGATAGGATTTTGAGAATAATTAGCAGAGTTTCGACGCAGAGTTTTTACATTCTAATGGGACTTAAACTTATTAGATTTCTGGAGAATAGAGTTTTTCAACTTAGCATAAAAAGTCGACTAATAATAATAATTTAAATAGTATAAATATGAGTTAAAATTAAAATTGTTTGGGGTCTACAAGTAATCCTAATATCGAGTTTTCTTCTTTTAATTATTCTTCTGCGAATTAGGTAAATTTGAAGAAAATTTAGGAATAAAGTGGAGATTTGGAGCAGGATTAGGGCTAAGAGTATGATAATTTAGGGGGAAATTTTTATGATTAAAATATAGAGGCAAATATTAATATTAACAATGAAAGGTTAATTTTGTCACAGGGACAAGATTTGGGGCATAATTTGAACATGCCTAATTTTCGAAATTAGAATTAGAGTAATTAGGGTTAAAATAATTTTTTTTTGTAGTTTGATAGTAAATAAGGAAGCTAGGTTTAAATTTAAAATGAAAATGAAATTAATGGTAGCTTTTTGCTGGCTTCTTCTAATAAAAATTCGAATGTTAGGGAAAATAAATAATAATTGTAATATAATAATTTGAGTGCTTATTCAGGGATCGCCTCTTAGGTTGGGTCCAATATATAGTACAGTAATAATGGAGGCGTATAATTTGGAAATAACAATAATTATATCAGCAATTATAATAATATTAACTTTAATAATAATAACAATAATAATAATTCTTTTACAATGCAAGCAGGAAATTCGTACTTTTCTTATACAGCTGGTAGAGATTCTAAATAAAAAGTAGAATATAAAATTTGTTTATTTTTTTATGTATATTAATTTTTTATAAATTTAAAAGAAAGGGAGTAATTTATAAATGTCAAACAATTAATTTTAAGATGTTTTGTCTAAAATGAGCGCGATGTCTATAGAAAATAATAAAAGCATAGATAATAATATGCAAAATTTGTAGTAAAATAGATTGGGTATGAGTTTCGAAAATGGTATAAAGCTTAATTGAAAAATTTGTTATAATTTATATATATATTTTTTAATTATTATTACTATTTTAAAGGAAATTTGAAAATTGGAGATTCGAAGATAAGTTTAAATGGTTTAAGTAAGTTTTCTAACTAGTAATTTTAAGAGCAAATTAATAAGTCGTTTGAAACTTTTTTAAAAAGTAACAGCGTTTAGTCCTCAAACAGGTCTTAGTATTAAAAAAAAATTGGATTTTTATTTAAAGTTGAAGAAGAAGAGAAATTGTCAAAGGAAAATTTATCTAATAGTGAAACTTCTTAGAAATTTTAGAAATATTTATAGAAAGAGAAAATTAAATAATTCTAATAATATTAATAAGATTAATATGGGTCTAATATATAATAGTAATCAAAAGACCCCTCTTAATTTTCCAGCTAGGCTTCTAAAAATTTATCGCAGTAGATTTCGTTTGCAGGTTTTAGGTTTAGTTCTAACGGTAAAAATATTTTTTAATAAATAGAAAAAAATGGATTAATATAAATAATTTCAAAAATAAAGTGAATAAATAATTTTATTAAAATTTAAATAGAAAAAAATTCGATTAGAATAAGTTAGGAGACTAAAGGTTGTTCTTGCAACAAGAGTCACTGTTTGAAATAATATTGTATTTGTTTTTAAAAGAAATAATTGTGTAATCCTCAGTTTTGCAAGTGTTAGTCGTGCAAAAACGTGGAGGGAAACGAAGAAAGAAACTCAGAAATAGAGAAAAAATTGAAGTAAAATCCGAGAGCTTTTGACGATAAATTTTAAGAAGTGGATATAAGAGAAATTTTGGGGAAATAAAATAGCGAGAAATTGTTTTAATACAGATCTAAAAATAATAAAGATTTATTTAAATTGGCTACGCCGGAAATGTACCAACAGTTTATGCAGAAATATTAGGAGGAAGAAAATTAAAAAAAATTGAATAAAAGTCAGAAAACTGAGAAGGAAAAAACCAGAGTTTTTGAAGAAAGTTAGCAGTTAAAAATTGAAAATTAGGAGTCTTCTGTAAATAATTAATTAATTATTAAATGATTTTATTAAGTATTTCAATTAAAATTTATAATTTTTTTTTTTTAATTTTTTGAAGATAAGTTAATTGATGGTTCCGGGTAAAGAAATATTTTTGTAAAGAAACTACGACAGTTAGAGTCAAACAGGGTAGGAAAGTCAATAATAAATGAACAGTAATTTTTACAGCAGATACGAGGAATCTCAGAGTCAAATGAGCAAGCAGCAAGCTTAATAAATGGTGTAGAACAGTAAGAAAACGGTAGTTTACAAGCAGGGTTGCACATGTAAGAAATCGCACTGCATAAAAAAATACTGTGAGTGTTTTAACAAGTAAATAAAATGCACAAAAAACTGCAGTTGCAGAGACTGCCACAACTAGGAAGAACTTGTGCCCGACGAAGAAGAAATTAAATAGCTTGAAGAACTGAAGAAATAGGAAATGGAGTTGCACGAAATTAATTAGAAAAGGTAGTTGGATTTGTAGCAGAGACAGATGGAGCTGCCTAGGAAGAAGAGGCAGTTGATTGGGGCCGATTTGGATGAGGATTATTGAGTTTTTATTTTTAATTTTTTGTTTTTGAGAAAAAAAAGAAGAAGAACTGAGGGAGGTTAATGGAATGTTTAAATATTTTAATATTTAATTATTTTAATATTTTAATATTTTTTTGGTGGTGATTTGTTTTAATGGAATTTTTTTATTAAAATTATATTTTTATTATATTTATTGGAATTATATTATTATATTATAATGGAATTTAGATTTTAAGCTTATTATGTTGTGGTTTTTGGTTTTTTTTTATTTGATTTATATTATACTTATAAATATTTTATATTATATTTTTATGATAGAAAGTCAAATTGAATTTTGATTATCACTATTATATTTTGTAGAGTATTTATTATTTATCAATTTGAAATTTTTATTTAGTTGATTTCTAGAAATATAGAAAATAATTTCTAATAAATAAAAAATAGATATTAAAATAAATAAAATAGAAGTGAAATTAAAATCAAGAAAAAAATGGATAAAAGTCTCTAAGAAAACGGAGGCAATATGAAAAATAACTAAGAAATTAGTTAAATGATCAATGAAAGTTTTAAAAATATGAGTTATGAAGGTAATAATTAGTGATAGATATCAATTGCTTAAAATTATTTTTTTTAACAATTTTCATATAATTTTTTTAATAGATAATAATAATAAACGAGAAACTATGGAATATAGTTAAGGCCAAAGCAAAAATAGCAGTAATTTAAAATCTTGGTTTAGTGGGTGTAATTCAATAGCTATTGAAAATTTTTTAAGCAATAATAATAATATTTTTAATAATAATAGCATTAATTAAGGAAATTGTTTTTAAAGTGTTTAAGGGGTTTAATAAAATAGTTGTTTAAATTTAAATATAGCAAATAATTGCATGCAGAACAAAAATATTTCTACAAAAAATGTTCATAATAATATAAATATAAGTAATTGTAATAGTAATTTTAATATGAATGGAAATAATAATAATACAAATAACAAATGTGATAGTTTCACTTGTCCAGCTAATAATGTATAGATGAATTCTGTTTTATAATAGAATTATTTAGAATTATAGTAATTATAATGGTAATAATAACAATAATAGTAAAATTTAAATTTAAATTTACAATTTTAGTAGTTATAAAGAGATTTTATTAATTATTCTTTTGAAGAAGGGTAGTTGAATAAATAATAATAATAAATTTAGGTTTAAAACAAAAGTTAAACTAGTTCAATTAATTAAGGGAAGTAAAATAATAATAGTATAAATTTGAATGGCAATGGAAATAATTCAGAAAGCTTGCTTGTATAAAATTTTGAAAATGAGGATATGATTAGTTTAAATAGTTTGTAAAAAAATATTTTAGTTTTAAAAAAAGATATAGTATTTTATAATTTTTATAATTATCTTTCTAAATATTTATTTTATTTTTTAGGCAAAAGAAAAATGAAGATAAAAAAGAAGATTTTGCTAATGAATTTTTAGAAGATTCGTTAAAAAAGTAATTTTAGGGGAATTAGATTTTTAAGAGTTAAAATAACAGTTTGGGTTCAGGTGAGAATAACTGTACGAATAAACTAGATTAATTTTAAAATCTATAAAATAATTAGAGTTTTATTAATAACAGTAATTTTCTTTTATCGAATTAAAATAACATTAATAACACAAATTTAAATTTAAATATTAATAATAATTTGAACAATGACTTTGGCTCTTTATAAAATTATATAAGTTTTGGTAACAGTAATGGATAATTAATATAATAATAATAGTAATTTTTAATAAATTAGGGTTAATATTTGCAAAATTAATAATAGCAAAATTCAAATATGAGTAATTAATAGCATTAAAATTAAAATTCTCAAAATTAATCTGGTTCATTTTAGTTATATTAATAAAACTAGAATTAAATGCTAAATATGGAGACAAATGCCTTTTAATAAACTAATAGCATTTATGTGCCAAATTATAGTTAAAATAATAATTAAAACGGCTTTGTTAGTATTTCATTAGACGGGAGTTCGTTGTCTGATGAACTAGCAAGTTTGCAAAAAATTAAAAGATAAAGACAAATATAAATGAGTTTAAATTAAAATTAAAACTAGAATCAAAATTAAAATATGGAATAATTTTAATAATAGTAAGATAGTTTATAAAATTTCGAATTTTTATTATTTCAAAGCAGTAATAAAAGCAATAGTACAAATATAAATGTTCATAATAACTTTAATAATTATTAGAATTTTAATATTATGAATTAGTCTGGCAGGTTTGATTATTTTCGATAGAATAGTGGGAAAACTAATTACTCTAATTTTACAAATAAATCTTCAAATGGTTCCAATTTCTTAATTAATAGAAATAACAATATAAACACTATAAAAAATGGTAGTGATAATTAGGATTAAACTTAAAATTGTTAAATGTAAAAAAATTTATCGATATAAAATAATTTAGTTAACAATGGGATTAAATAGGAAGATGGGGATAATTAACTTGTATATATTTAAATATTATTTTACAAAATATATCTTTATTTTTGAAGAAAATCTAAAACTTATATTTTTAAATCTTTATTTTTGTAGATAGGTTAAAAATCTGAGGAAGGTTTGAATTTAGAATTAAAAAATAATTAAGATCAAATTTAAAATCAAGAAGAATAAGATGAAAATTAAGAGATGGAAGTTAGTTTAGTTGATGATGAAGAACTAGAAAATACAGCTAATAGAATGGAAATTTAAGAAAGAGACTTATAAGCAATTATTTAACAGGATGAAAAATTAGAAAATTAAGAAGAAAATTTATAAAGTGATTTTTAGAGTAATTTTAATAATAATTGTTTGGTATAAAATTCAGAATATAGCTAAACTTAAAACTCAGCATATATATAAACTGTAAGTTAAAGTTAAAGTTAGAATTAAATATAAAGTTAAAGTTAATAAGTGGATTTTGGTGATATTAAATAAATGGAATAAAAAAATATTAAAGAAGTGAATAATAAATTAAAAAGCCAAAGTAAAAAAAAATATAATAAAAATAAGGAGAAAAAGGATATAGTGAATCAGGGAAAGTAAGTAAATTTTTATAAATTTTTATATATTAAAATATTATTATTCTTATAAGAGGCTGTACTTGCACAAAATCAAAATGTGTTAAAAAATATTGCGAATGTTTCAGTTAAAAGTTGGCATGCAATCCAGAAATTTGTTAGTGTATAAATTGCTAAAACAATGTTCAACTTCAGAAAAAATTGAGCAAAAAAAAAAGAAGTCCTTAAAAAGACTTATAATAAAAAGAAGAAAAAATTTAAATTGTGTGCAGTTGCAATGGTAAAAAAATATAAAAAAGTTTTTTGAAAATTGATGTTTTTAGTAACCCTATATAAAAGTTTAAAAGTTTCAAAATTTTATTTTAAATTATTTTTAAAGGTAACACAAAATGTTTGAAAGGGTACTGCGAATGTTATAAAAATAGGTAATTATGTGGGAATTAATGTAAGTGTATTGGGTGTTATAACAGAGACATGGAAACGCTGATGAAAATAGAGGAAAAGAAAAAGTAAAAACAAGAAGAAGAAAAAGAAATATAAAGAAAAAAAGAAGAAGAAATTGAGGTGATGAATCGGCTGAGAAATGACGATTTATTGAATTCTGAATAGAGAAAGAAAAAAAAGCAGCTTTAGTTAATTATGGGCTTTTCTGATAATGAAGAGGAAAATTTGTGAAAAAAATTGTTGCTTTTTTAATTATTATTATTATTGTTGTAATTAATCTGTTTATGAAAGATATTTAAGAGATTTTATTGGAAAATGTAAAAAAAATTAGTTATATTTATTTCTGGTTATAATTATCATATGTATGTAGTTATGTTATTTATATTGTGTGATATTGGTATTTATTCAGCTGACATTAGAAAGTATATATATATGAAATTTATAGAATGAAGGGATAGGGTAGATAAGGATATTTTTATGAATATATATAAATTAAAGTTTTTTTCCAATGATATTTTAGGGTTTGAAAAGCCCTGCTAATAATGTATGTATAATTAAATTTTCTTTTATCTTTAAATTTTTATATAACTCTGATTATAAAATATATAAAAAAATGAATTAAATCAATAAATATTATATTTAATAATTCATAATTATGTACTATAAGTAATATTTTTAAAAAAATCTAAAGTTATTTTATATTTTTCAAATAAATTATTATACTAAAGAATTTCGATTTTATATTTAAAAATCAAATACAAATATCAATTTTAGCCTTGTAATATAAATTTTTCTCAATATTTTGTTTAATTTCAGCTTTCTTTCCCTTTTAAATATTAGTGTTCCTTATAAATATAAATTTAAAAAATATTATTTTAAGTTGAAATATTTATAAATTTAAATAATTAAGATAATCTCATATTTAATTCATAAAATATATAAAATAGATTATACTATTATTTAAAAATATAAGAAAAAATATCCGGTATATTCTCTTATTAAAATGTTTCTATTATAAAAAGTATTAGAATATTTTTTTAGCTACTTTAAATATAGGATAAAATTGGTAAGGTTTTTCAGCCCTTTAATTCCATTAATGGTATACTCAGCACCTTAATCAGAAATATAATTATGGCTACCTAAATTATAAAAATAAAAAATAAAGAAAAATGTTAAATGGTGCTATAATAAAAAGTATTAGTAGGAATATATTTTTAAATACTTTAAATTTAGGTTCAAATTGGTAAGGTTTACCAATTCTTTAATTCTATTAATGGTATACTCAACACCTTAATCAGAAATGTAATTAGAGCTAATTAAATTATAAAAATAAAAAAATAAAGAAAAATGTTAAATGGTGCTATAATAAAAAGTATTAGTAGGAATATATTTTTAGCTACCTTAAATTTAGGTTCAAATTGGTAAGGTTTACCAATTCTTTAATTCCATCACTGATATACTTAGTACCTTAATAGAAAATTTTATTTCCCCTAATTAAATCATAAAAATAAAAAAATAAAGAAAAATTATAAATGGTGCCATAATAAAATGTATTAGGAATATATTTTTAGCTACCTTAAATTTAGGTTCAAATTTTTAAGGTTTTTCAACTCTTTAATCCCATCACTGATATATTTAGTACCTTAAGGGAGAATGTCATTATAGCAAATTAAATTATAAGAATAAAAAAATAAAGAAAAATGTTAAATGGCGCTATATGGAGCTATATGGTCTTTTAACAAGAAAAAATCAAATTTTCTTTTTATTAAAATTAATTTAATTTGATTACAGTTAATATGCTAGTTAATAGTAAGCATTTAATTACTATAATAAAATAATAAATCCATAATTTTGATTTTAACTTATTATATCTTATTTAAATCAAATTCTTAAAAAAATAAAACTTTTATTATTTCACCATGAAGAAAGATTTCTCAAAATTCAATAATGAATTTGCATTTTGGTAAAATGTTGATTCAAAGCGGAGCCACGCAGATAAATTTTAAAAAATTTGTGGAGAAAACGTTATAGGAGTGAAAATTTTTAAAATTTTTAAATTCACTAACCCATTTTTTAAAAAATTAATTTAAAATAAATTACATTTAATTTATTATTTTTATTTGGAATAAAGAGAATTATTTAATGGTCAATAAATTAAATAGTAATAAAAATTTTTACTATATAATTAATTAATAATATAGTATTTTTAAAAAATTTGATTTTTTCTTATTAAAACATCATAATAAAAAGTATTAATAAATTATTTTTAGTTATCTTAAATCTAGGTTCAAATTAGTAAGGTTTACCAACTCTTTAATTCCATCACTGATATAATTAGCTCCTTAATAAGAAATTTTATTTCCGCTAATTATATCATAAATATAAAAAAAAATTAAAGAAAAAAAGATAAATGGTGCTATAATATAAAGTATTAGGAATAAATTAGCTACCCAAAATCTAGGTTCAAATTGGTAAGGTTTACCAACTCTTTAATTCCATCAAAGATATACTTAACACCTATATAGGAAATTTAATATCCGCTATCATAAAAATAAAAAAAATTAAAGAAAAATGTTAAATGGTGCTATTATAAAAATTATAAGTATAATATTTTTAGTTACCATAACTTTAAGTTTAAATTGGTAAGATTTTTCAAGTCTTTAATTCCATAACTGATATTCTCAGCGCCATGATCTGAAATGCCATTATAGCTAATTAAATAATAAAAATAAAAAAAATTAAAGTAAAATATTAAATGGTGCTATAATAAAAAGAATTAGTAGGAATGTAATTTGCTACCCGAAATCTAGGTTTAAATTAGTAAGGTTTGCCAACTCTTTAATTCCATCACTGATATACTTAATACCTTAATCGAAAATTTTATTTTCGCTAATTACATCATAAAAATAAAAATAATTAAAGAAAAATGTTAAATGGTGCTATAATAAAAAATTAGGAATATATTTTTAGCTACACTAAATTTAGGTTTAAACTGGTAAGGTTTTTTAATTCTTTTATTCCATCAATAATATACTTAGCTCCTTAATAGGAAATTTTATTTGAGCTAATTAAATCATGAAAATAAAAAAAATTAAAGAAAAAAAGACAAATGATGCTATAATTAAAAAGTATTAGGAATGTAATTAGCTACCCTAAATCTAGGTTTAAATTGGTAAGATTTACCAACTCTTTAATTCCATCACTGATATACTTAACATCTTAATCGGAAATTTCATTTCTACTAATTATATCATAAAAATAAAAAAAATTAAAGAAAAATTTTAAATGTTGATATAATAAAAGTATTAGTGAAATATTTTTAGCTACTTTAAATTTAGGTTCAAATTGGAAAGGTTTACCAACTCTTTAATACTATCACTAATATACTTAACACCTTAATCAGAAATTTTATTTTCTCTAATAAAATCATAAAAATAATAAAAATTAAAGAAAAAAAAATAAATGGTTATTATATATATAGAAGATTTTAAAAATTTTATAAGTTGCACTTCTTATTTTATTCAGATATTTTTAAGGTTTAAATTTTTAAAAAAAAATTTTAAGATTGTAATTCAATGGAATATAAATGTATGAATAAAATAAATTTAATAATAAGCATCTAAAAAATTTTTTTTATAAGGTATAAATTTTACATAATCATTTTATTTTGATTTTTTAAAGAAATAATTTATAATTTTCCAAAATGTTACTCTATCTTTCTTTTTATATTTTTACTTATACTTATTATTTTTAGATATTTTTAATAATATTGTTTTATGATATTTAATATATGAAAAATTCTAATTTTTTTTTTTTAGTAATAAATAAAATATAATTTATTTAATATTATTTAATTTTTTCTATGACATTAATATATATTATTTGTATCCTATACCTTTTGAAAAATAAAATTTTGGTATTAGATTTACGAAAATATAAAGCCATAAAATTAAATTATATTGTTCATTACAAAAATTATTATATAATTATTTATATTTTGCTAAATTATTGAAAAAATGGATATGCATAATATTATTTTTAATTACATTTTAAAATTTAAATACATTTTTTAACTTATTTTGCATATTTCCAAAATTTTAAAAATATATGTATAAAATTGTAAAATAATTGAAATTTATACAACAAAGTAAATAATAATTAAGATTCTTTATAAAATAAGTTTAATTAATTTTATATATAATTGCATAAAGTGGTTATTTTAAATGTGTATAAAAATTAATTAAAAATTTGATAATTCAATTATATTTTATATCACTGTTTTTATAAAAATGTATATATTTCAATTATTATAAGTTTTAAAAATAAAAGGTATCTACCTTAAATATTAATCAAAAAGTAGATCTTATGTTATATTTTATAATTAAATACTCTTATTTAATTGAATTACCTCAATTAAATAAATATATATAATTTCTTATAAAAAATAATTTTTTTATTATTATTTTTCTATAATTCGAAGACTAAACCCGCTTATAAGTAATAAATTCAATATATTAAGTTAAAATATAATAATAATTATTCTTTAAAAAAGACTAAATAATATTTTGTTTTCAATTATGATTAGGGCTTTATATGAAAATCATTAAATTCTATATAAATAGATAATGAATTTATATATATACGATTTTTATAATTCTTAATTTAAAAATTACATTTTTTAGTCTATCTATTAAATTTATTAATGGCTTTAAAGATTTTATAACTTTAAAGTTACTAAATTTTAAATAAATAAATTACAAACTTATTTTCTAGAAAATATTTATTAATTGTTTGTTGAAGGCCGGGATAGGAGCCCTAGGGGCCCCTTAGTCCGGACTGAAGAGGTAATTATTATAATAAAAAGCCCCCTAATTCGAAAGATTTATAAAACCTATTCTAAAACCTAAAAAACCCTATAAAAATTATTAATTTGATATTTTAATAAACGAATAATAGTAATTTATATGATATAAAAATATTAAGATATTTAAAATTGCTCTTATTTAGCTAATGCTTTTAAGTTGTATTTAATTTAGTATTTTAGAGACAAAATAGTTAAAAATAATAAAATTTTTCTATTTATTAATATATATTAATTATATTCTTACTTATATTTATAATTCTGAATAGATTATTTAATTTTGGTAAATATAATCAAAATAATTAATAAAAATAATTATTTTGTCAAATTAAAACCTTAAAAAAAGTGTTTTATAGTACTAGAAATTGGTAGCATATATTTTAAAAAATATTTATAATCCATTTTATAGCATACAATATATTATTAAATGATAAATAATTAGAAGAATTAAAATTCTGATTAATTTTGAAATTTGATGATAGAGATATATAAAAAAAATAAAAAGTTAAAACTAAATCTATTTTAAGAATAAATATATAATATAAATAAAATGAGTAAATAAATTATATTTTGAGCTATAAAATAGCCACCAAAAACTAATTTACTGAATTAAAGTTAATGAAATTATAGAAATCTTATCTCAATAAACATAATAAATTCAATAATAAATATTAAATCAAATATATAAATAATGTATTATAACTTCATATAAATAATATAATAATATATAAATTGTTTGAAATAGAGGGCCCCCTATCTCGGCCTGTAACATATATATATATTTATGAATAATATAGGGTTGGGGTTATATATTAGGTAATGATTTTTTTAAGAATTTTATATAATGTATTACAAATATCAAAAAAAATTTAAAAATTACTAATTTTTCCGATTAAAACAATTTAAAATATTTTAAGTAATGAATTTTCAATATACAAAATATAATAATCAATAATAAAAATATAAATATAATACCTAGCTATAATTTTATATATAACTTTATATGTTATCAATTATAGGAAAAGGATTATTTATTTTATAGTTTGCAATACAATTTAAAATATTAATAGCAATAATTTTTAAAGGGTTATTAATTTAAAATCAACTTTATAATTTTTGCGTTTGAATAATTTATTTGTTTTAAAATTTATAATTTTATGTTAATGTGTTAAAAAAATTTATTAATGTTAATTAAAAATGTATATTTTTGAAATTTTTTTTGTATTTTAGTGAATTAAAGAAATTACACATAAAATTAATTTTATTATTTCGATACCGATAATTATAATTTCTAACTCCAAAATATGAAATTAATTAAAAAATAAAAATATTTTACTAAATTATAAGTCTAAAAAATAAAATAATTATAATTAATTAGCCATAATAATGTATAAATAAAAAATATTATTAAAAATATATTTTATAATTAAAGTATAATTTTTAATTAAATAATTTCATAAAAAAAATTTTTTTAAAAATAATTAATATATATCTAATGTTTTTAATATAAAAAAGTTGCATAAATACACCGGATTTTGCAAATATTATTATAGTTTACGGCGATATTATTTCAAAAATTTGATATAAAACTATAAAAATTTCTATTTTTGAATTTTTTTTGATATTTGTAATAATTATACTAAAGAATTTTAACTGTATATTAAAAAATTAAATATAAATATCAATTTTCGGTTTTCTAGCCCATTCAAATATTAGCATTTCTTTTGAATATAAATTTAAAATTTAGTATTTTATTTTAAAATATTTATTAATTTAAATAATCTAATAAATAATTCATAAAATATATATATTAGTTTATACTACTTTTTAAAAATATTAATAATATAACATCCCATTTTTATTGCAGAGTTTATTCTCTGATTAAATTTTTTCTATTATATAAAGTATTTGGAATATATTTTTAGCTACCCTAAACTTAGGTTTATATTGGTAAGGTTTACCAAATCTTTAGTTTCATCTCTGATATACTTAAAACTTTAATCGCAAATATCATTTCCGCTAATATATCATAAAAATCAAAAATCAAAAAAATAAAAAAAATCAAAAATACAGTAAAATGGTTAAATGGTGCTATAATAAAAAGTATTAGAAATATATTTTTAGCTACCATAAATCTAGGTTCAAATTAGTAAGGTTTTTCAACACTTTAATTCCATCACTGATATACTTAACACCTTAATCGGAAATTTTATTTTGGCTAATTATATCATAAAAATAAAAAAAATTAAAGAAAAAAAGTTAAATGGTGTTATGATAAAAAGTATTAGTAAAATATTTTTAATTACCTTAAATCTAGGTTCAAACTGGTAAGGTTTACCAACTCTTTAATTCCATCTCTGATATACTAAGCACCTTAATCAGAAATATCATTTTAGCTAATTTAATTATTGAAATATAAAAAAAGTAAAGTAAAATGGTTAAATGCCGCTATAATAATAATGAAAAAAGTATTAGAAATATATTTTTAATTACCTTAAATCTAGGTTTAAATTGGTAAGGTTTACCAACTCCTTAATTCCATCACTGATATACTTAGCTCCTTAATAGGAGATGTCATTTAAGCTAATTAAATAATAAAAATATAAAAGTTAAAGAAAAATATTAAATAGTGCTATAATAAAAAGTATTTGGAATATATTTTTAGCTACTATAAATCTAGGTTCAAATTGGTAAGGTTTTTTAATTCTTTTATTCCATCAATAATGTACTTAGCTCCTTATTAGGAAATTTTATTTGAGCTAATTAAATCACAAAAATATAAAAATTAAAGAAATATATTAAATTGTGTTAAAATAAAAAGTATTAGTAAAATATTTTTAGCTACTTTAAATCTAGGTCCAAATTGGTAAGGTTTAACAACTCTTTAATTCCATCTCTGATATACTAAGCACCTTAATCAGAAATGTCATTAAAGCTAATTAAATAATAAAAATAAAAATTATTTAAAAAAAAAAGTCAAATAGTGCTATAATAAAAAGTATTTTTAAAAATATATTTTTAGATACTTTAAATATAGGTTCAAATTGGTAAGGTTTTCCAACTCTTTTATCCCATCACTAATATACTTAGCGCCTTAATCGGAAATGCTATTTTCGCTAATTAAATAATAAAAATAAAAAAAATTAAAGAAAAATATTAAATTGTGTTATAATAAAAAGTATTAGGAATATATTATTAGCTACTTTAAATCTAGGTTCAAATTGGTAAGGTTTTTCAATTTTCTAATTCCATCACTGATATACTTAGCTCCTAAATAGGAAATTTCATTTGAGCTAATTAAATCATGAAAATAAAAAAAATTAAAAAAATATATTAAATTGTATTATAATAAAAAGTATTAGGAATATATTTTTACATACTATAAACTCAAGTTCAAATTAGTAAGGTTTTACAACTCTTTAATTCCATCAATAATATACTTAACACCTTAATCGGAAAAGTCATTAAAGCTGATTAAATCATAAAAATAAAAAAAATTAAATATATAACGTTAAATGGTGCTATAATAAAAAGTATTAGTAAAATATTTTTAATTACCTTAAATTTAGGTTCAAATTGGTAAGGTATTTCAGTTATTTTTTTCCATCACTGATATATTTAGCACCTTAAGCAGAAATTGTATTTCCACTAATTAAATAATAAAAATAAAAATTATAAAAGAAAAAATGTTAAATAGTGCTATAATTAAAAGTATTAGTAATATATTTTTAGCTACCATAAATCTAGTTTCAAATTGGTAAGGTTTTTCAATTCTTTTATTCCATCACTGATATACTTAGCACCTTTATCGGAAATTTTTTTTCCGCTAATAAAATCATAAAAATAAAATAAATTAAAGAAAAAAAGTCAAATGGTGCTATAATAAAAAGTATTAGGAATATATACTGTAAATTTAGGTCCAAATTGGTAAGGTATTTAAATTCTTTTATTCCATCACTGATATAACTGATATATTTAGCACCTTAAGCAGAAATTGTATTTCCACTAATTAAATAAAAAAGATAAATGGTTATAATATAAATAAATAAGATTTTTGAAATTATATAAGTTGCTTGTCTTATTTTATTCATATATTTTTAAGGTTTAAATATTAAAAAAAAAAAAAAAATTAAGATTGTAATTCAATGGAAGATAAATGTATGAATAGAATAAATTTAATAATACACATCTAGAAAAATTTTTTTTATAAAGTATTAATTTTTACTTAATCATTTTTTATTGATTTTTTAAAAGAATGGTGTTACTTTATCTTTCTTTTTATATTTTAATTTATAGTAATTATTTTTAGATATTTTTATTAAGTTTATTTTATTGATATTTAATATATGTAAATTTTTATAAATAATTAGAAGAATTAGAATTCTGATTAATTTTGAAAATTGGTGATAGAGATATATAAAAAAAATAAAATAGTTAAAACTAAATCTTAAGATTAATTATATAACATAAATAAAATGAGTAAATAAATAATATTTTGAGCTTTAAAATAGCCACCAAAAACTAATTTACTGAATTAAAGTTAATAAAATTACAGAAATCTTATATAAATAAACATAATAAATTCAACAAAAAATATTAAATTGAATATAAAAATAGTGCTAAGTCATATAATAATATATAAATATATATAAATCATTTGAAATAGAGGGCCCCCTATCTCGGCCTGCAACATATATATATATTTATGAATATTATAGGGTTAGTGTAATAGAGTAGGCGAAGATTTTTTTAAGAATTTTATATAATGTATCATTATTTTTTTTGCAGAATTTTAGGGTATAAAGGTATATAATTATTAACTATATATTTATATTATATTTTATTTATATATGAGTTATTTCGATAATGTTTATATTATTTTTGATAAACAAAAGTTTTAAATATGACTATTTAAATAATATATATTTATTTATTTTTTTCATTTTTTACAAGTAAAATTAACAAATTTACAAATAAACTGTATTATTTAATAAAGAGGATGCTTTTTTATTTGTTTTACTGCCAACTGAACTGTTGAATTCTAATTTTGAATAAAATAGAATAAATTAAATAAGATAATTTTTCAAGAACTTTTTGGGATTTTTTCAGAATAAAACAAATTTGAATAAATTTAAATAAATAAAAAAATTTGTTTTAAATAAGTGAGTAAAAAGATAAAAAGAAGTAAATAAATTGAATAAAAAAAATAAATTAATTAATTAATTATTAGAAAAAGTTATATTAATGGTTTCAAATTTGCAGGCTTGGGGCGTTTGGATAGGTTTATTTATTTTATTTTCGGGGATTGGATACTATGTTTTGCATTATATTTTGTTTAAAGACTACGAAATAAAGAAAAAGTTGGCAAATTTCGTATTTTGTGGGACATTCGCGTTTTCTTTGAACACTTTGTCTTTGATTTTGTATGAAATTTTTTAGGTGGGCGACAGCGACACTATATTGGTTATGTGGGCTGTGAATTTGAGTTGTTTGGTCTTTAGTTTGTTGTTTTTTATTCCCTTTATTGCCTTTTTTTAGGGCATTTAAAAAGTTTAAATGAGTTAGTTTTGGAAAGTTGGTAAATTTTTTATTTATATATTTATTTTTTATTTGCTTGTTTTTTTAGTGTTTAGTTTATTAAAAAAAATGAGGAAACAAAATTAATTTTTTAATTGGAAAATTTTTTTATTTATCATTTTTTATTCTAGTTTTGGAAATTTTGGTTTTGATATGCTATTCGCTGATTATTTTGGTTATGATCGATAAATAAAAATTCTATTATTTTTAAAATGAAGGAGGGGAAGCCAGTGAGTATTAATTGTCATTGAATTTTGAGAATTTGCTTTAGGTCGGAATATTAATAGATTTTATAAGTAAAATAATTAAGGTTTTTAATTTTTTTATATAAATTTATTTAGTATTATGGTTTAAAAAAATTAGTTTCTTATGTATTTAATTTTGTCAAGCTTATCACGGAACCTATTTGATTGCTATTGTTTCTGGCTTTGGTGTAGTTTATGGACCTTTTTGTTATTTTAATTTTTATTACAAAAACAGTAAAATACTTGAATTAAATTTATTTTAAATTTATAAATTTAAAGTAAGTAAAATCATTTTAAAATATAAAGTCAAGAAATTGGAAGAGGAGCAAAAAGTTTTGAAGAAAAATATTGATTTTTTGATATAGTAAGTGACTGCTTTAAAATATAAGGCATAGATTTTAAAAAGAAAGTATTAGGTTTCCTAGAGTTAGAATAAGAAAAAAGAATCTTTTTTTTCTTTTTAATTTTTTAATCCAATAAAAAATATTTTCAAAGGCTTTAGTTACTCAAAAGACTCTAGTTTTGACAGTTAAATAGATTATGTTCATGAAGAATTAAATATTATAAACGAAGCACTAAAAGATTATTATTAAGGTAAATTTATAGAAAAAAATATTTTAAAAAATAAATAAAAAAATAATTTAAATTTATTTATTTATTAATTATTTATGAAGAATATTGCGACAGAGGATTTTAGCTGTTAAAATATTAGTATTCTAAAACTTTGTAGGGAAAATTTTTTAAGCTATTATCATTTTGGTTTAGTGTGTGGTGTACGTATAAAATAGTCATGGTAGATAAAAATTAAAAACATATTAAATTAAAATATTAAATAATTAAATAAAAGAAAATATAATAAAAGAGAAATGAATTTAAAATTAGGAAATGAAAAAATCGAGAAATGTTTAAAATATATTAAATAAGATTATTATATATTATAATATGTTATAATATATTAAATATTAAATAATTTTTTAATGAAATAGAGTACTTTTAACTACCTAGTGGGTAGAAAGAAGAGCATAGACCCTATAAATAGAATTTTATACATTATTTTTAAGGTAGTAGGCTGGGATTTGAACGATTAATATTATTAGATAATTTGTGGGAATTTGAGTTTTATTTTCACTGGGTTTTTGATTTTTTCTAATACTCGGTCGTTTTCGCTGAATATTATGAATTTTTTAAATTTATTTACCAGTTTTCCTAGGTTTTTTAAGTTTTTTTAAAAAACTATGAGCATTTATTTGATAAGCATGTTGTTTGGAGTTTATTTGTTATCGAATTTAGTCCTTATGTAGTCCTCTATTGCCGATATTTACTTGTATATTTGAATTTTTTAGATTTTTTCATTTTTTTATTTATTTATTTATATTTTTAATTTACTAATTAACATAGGAAAAATTTTACCAAGATTTGTGGAAATATAGATTTAATTTTTCATTATTAAAATTTTGATTTGGCATTTATTGTGAGTGCACTGTCTTCGATGGTAATATTGTATATAAATATAAAAATAAAAGAAAGGAAGCTTTATAATAGTTCAATGAATGTAGAGAAATGAATTTTGTATATATATATATTACCAATTATTCTTATTAAAAATAAAATATTTATGATAAGGAATAAATAATTTAATACCTTTTTTAGTTGATAATTTACATAATTTTTGCATAAAATTTAATTTAAATATTCTAATTTTATAACTAAGTATATTATATAAATTTATTATTCGTTTGTATAGTTAAAAATTTGATATAAAAAAAATATATTTTTAAAAATAAATAATTTTTATTTTAAATGAATATAAAATTTAAATATATTCTACATAAAATAATTTTTGCTTATTTATATTTTTTTATTAATATTTTTCAATTAATTTTCGAATTAAAATAAGATTTAGTATTCTAAATTAATTTTAAAATAAAAATAAATTAAAAATTACAAAAATTAGAAATGGAAAAATAAAATTCCGAATAATAAAGTGAAAACAGTTAAGGAAGCAAATTCCTCGATCAATCTTAAATTTTAGACAGTTTATAAAAAAATCTGAATTTTAGCAAAAGTTTACTGTAATTTTTTTTTTTTTAATATATTATATTAATTTATATTACATTAATTTATATTTATTTATTAATTTATTTATTTATTTTTATTTTATTATATAGGTCAGAAGAAAAAGTTTTGATATCTGCTATAGTTAAATCTTAAATTTTACTGTTTTTTATAGGACTTTTAGTATTTTACTTGTTTAATCTGATGAGCGAGTATATAACAGTATTTTTTTTTGCCTTTATTTTCTAGATAACTTTAAGGTAGAGAAAATAAAATAATTATTAAATATAAAAAAATATATAAATTTAATTTTAATTATATTTTTTTGTATTTAAAAAGAATAATAAAAGTTATATTAAATTTATAATTTATAGTATTTATTTTATTTAAATTTAATTTATTTTTATCTTTAATTAAAGATAGTTTAAAGACAATATGGTTTAGAGTTTGGTCGGATTTTTCGCAGATAAAAACAGTAAAGTTTCTCAGAGTAAATTAAGTGTTTTGGTTTAAAAAGTGATTTTTTTTATTAGAAGGCCAAAAAATTTGAAAAAAGAGGGGTTTTCTTTGTTCAATTCTTTTTAAATTACAGATTTGACTACAAATTTGAAGTTTTTGGTTTCAATTTGTGTAGTTTATGGTATTTTTACTAGGCTGGGACTGAGCGGGCTAGTTATTTTTGGAATTATCATTTTCGCAGTTGATTTTATGTTCAGAGCTGGGTTCGATTTTTTTAATAATTTGTTGGAAAAAGTGGGCGGATTGCAGAAATTTAGGAAAGTTTTTACTAGCGTTGAGTTTATGGATCCTATTGCCACTAATGTGGTTATTTTACTGTTTTTGTTTGGGATTATTTTTTTGACTTTTTCTTTGGTTGGACTGTTTGGGTTTGAAATTTATTAGATTTAGTTGAAAACTAGCGAAATTATACAGGTATAATTTATTTTATTTTCACTTTTTAGGTTTAGTTTATTTAGGAAAATATTGGGTTTATAAACTAGATTTTTTATTTTAATTAAATTTTTATTAATTTTAAAAAGGATATTAATTACAGTTTGAATAAGCTTGGATTAGACTAATATTTGGACTAGAATTATATAAAAACATTAATTAATGAGCATATTGAAAAATTGGATGAGTATATAGATTAAAGTTAGTTTAATATGCCAGTTACAATGATTAAATGTAAAAATAGGATTTTTAATCTATATTTTTAAATTTTAAATAAAAGATAATTTTTTTTAATATACTTTTTATTATTTTTAGCTATTAGTAAAGATTTATTAGGGGATGGGGAAACAAATGAAAATTAAGAATTTTAAAATAAAAATTAAATCGCTATTGAATAAGGAATTTAAGATTGCCAATAATAATATTTAGAGTATTTAGAGTATGGATGGATTCCAGGTGGAATTTAATAAATTATGTCAAAAGGTCTTTATTCTTTTTGTTATCTGAACAGTTACTTTGTCGAATTTGATTTTAATATTTCAGAGGTAAATTTTAAAAAAAAAAATTAAATAAAATATATTCGTAAATAAATAAATAAATAAAAAGAATTTAATTAAATTGGGTTGATTATAAATTTATAAAAATAAATAAATATATATTGGAAAAAACAAATTAAATTTTAGGTTTCTTAAAATTTGGTAAATTAAGTGAAAGATAGTTCAATTTAAATAGCGTCTGCTATGCAAGCGACTTTAGCGACTATTTTTGTGCAGATTTTTTCGTTTTTAATGATTGCAGTTGATTATGTGCTTTAATTTTTTGTTTTTATTATTTCTTTGAATTATTTATTACAGTCAAAAACATTTTAAGAAGACGGACTTATAAAGAACCTTTTGTCTAGTTTTCCGGGAAATTCAAAAAATTTATATTCATTTTTGATGAAAAATATAAAAGGAGTTTTGGTTTGTACCTTGGAAATAGGTAAAATAAGAGGAAAATTTAAAAAATAAAACTTAAAAATAAAAAATGAATAGATAAAAATAAAATTAAACATTTGTTTTTTTATTTTTTTATTTTATTTTTTTAATTTTTAAATTTTTAAATTTAGGTTTATTTCATTTGTTTTTCACTTGGTTGGTTTTAGACATTTTCGGGTGTTAATTTACTTATTTAACTAGTATTTTTGCAGGATTAATTGCGATAGTTCCAGTTGTGCCTGCCTTTATAGTAGTGATTCCGCATGTTTTATATTTGTACATAGAAGGATTTTATATTTGGTCTATTATGTTATTTTTGGTTTATTTTTACATTTCAGGAAGAAGTTTCGACGATATTTATAGTGGAAGGATTAATGGACACCCCTATTTGGTTGGAATTGCAGTTGGTTTTGGAATTTACAGCTTTGGAATAAGAGGAATTATATACGGGCCTTTGATGATTTGTTTGGGGCAAGGTTTGTTTATGTTATTTTCTGAAAATGCGGAAAAAAATGGTGCGGGCAAAGGAAGCGAAAAGAAGAAGAAAAAGAAGAGCGGAGTTAAGAGCGAAATTAAGAAGATATTGAAAGAAAAGAAAGAAAAAGATAATAAAGAGTTGATTGAGTAGATGTAGAATGAACATTTAACTTTGGTTGTGTTTGTTTTTATTATATCTGCGGTTACTAATTAGTTTTTTTGAAAATTGTTGTTCATTTTTATAATTTTAATTATATTTATATTATTTGTATTTAATTTATTTATTTTATAATAATGGTGGTAGTAATTAATAAATAATTATGTTGTTAATTAACTGTATTATTATAAAGTAAACTGATAAATATATTAATTTTTAATTTTAAATATAAGAATAATTGAATATCTGGTAAATATTTAATTAATAATTTTAATTTATAGAATTAAAACGATAGTAAAATAATTAAATAAAAATAGTTGAAATATAGTAAAAAAATATAAAATACCTATCTTTAGTTAAAATTAAATAATATAACTAATGTAAATGAATTAAAGTGGACAAAATTTGGGATATAAGAAAGATATATTTAATGTATTTATTTTGCATAAAAGAAAAAATAAACAATACTAGTAATAATTATATATTTTAGAAAATGTAAATTAATTAAATTCGTAAAAATTTCTTAATTTTTTAAGGTAAATTTCTCTAGTAAACTAATAAAAAGAAAATAATTTTTTTAAAGAAAGATATCAGTTACCTCCAAAATATGTGGATATTATTGAAAATATAAAAGATTAATTTAATAATATAGATTAATTAAGTAAAAAAATAAAAAATTATATAGATATTTATTTTATTATTTTTTTTTTATATTTGAAAATAACAAATAAAAAAAATATATATAAAATGGTAAATTTAATTATTTTCTAGTAAAGGCAGTGGAATAAAGTTAATTATAAGTAAATAATTAAATTTAGGATAAAAATTAAACTTAGTTAATAGAATAAGCAGTAGGTGTAAAAATATTGTTATTTTTAAAATAATTTTAAATTTTTTTAGTTATTTTTTTATTTATTAAGTAATTTTTTTTATTTTTTTTGTTAGTAAATTTAAGAAACTGAGGGTCAATTAAATATTTTGAAAAGTTAACAGAAATAGTATAAAGAAGATAGTTTGAATCATTAGATTATATAGAATTTTATTTAGATGTTTTATTAAGAAATTTTGAAGTTTAACTAGATTTTAACGTAAAAAAATAAAAAATTAATTGAGTATAAATAAATATATTGTAAAATTTTAGATTTTGGGCATAAAATATATTTCATTTTAATATTTTGATTTTTTAGTTGGGTTTACAGAAAAAACAGGGAATAGTTGGAAAAAGATAATTAGTAGAAAAGAATGCAGAAAAGTTAGAATTTTAATTTAAATAATAGAAATATTAGTAGTTAATAGAATTCAAATTTTCAACAAGGAAATTAAATGAATTTATAAAATTAATTATAATATCCGTAATAATAAGGGGGATTTTAAGCCCTTTAGGTAAATGATCTAGAAGATGAAATAGATTATAGAACTAAAAAAATTGAAAAAGTAATAAAATATTAAAATTATTATATATATTAAAAATTTGTTTTACTTTGTTGAAAAAATTTATTGGAATTTTTATTTAGATTAGTCAGAATATAAAATATATAACTTAATTATTCCAACAAATTGATGAATAAATAATAGAATAGGGGACTATATTTGACAGAATAGATAAAAATTTGGAAAAGGCTAAAAAAACAATAGAAAAAGGAAATAAAAGATTAATAAAGGTATAAATTTATAAAGAATTTTATTTCTATTATTAATAATTTTAATTAGTTTAATTATAATAATAATTATTTTTTTTTAGGCTAATACAACTGGATTTGCCTCTAAAAAGGCTTAGGGATGTATAAATTGTTTATTTGTAAGTATTTTGATTACTTTGGTTATTTTGATACTGAAAAATACAATTTTATGAGTTTGGATAACTTTATAATTAATTAATTAATAAATAATAATAAAATTGATAAAAAATATCAAAAATTTGATAAAATGTATAAAATTATATTATAAAAGTTTTACAATATCACTTTATATAAAATTTTTAATTAATAAAATGTATATAAATTTATGTTTTTAACATATAAAGTTTATTGAAATACTAAATTATAGGAAAATTTTATACAAAATATTATAAAAATTTGTTTTTAAATAAGTATTTATATTTTATAATTTATTATTTATATAATTCAGATTTCTTTGGAATTGTTTAAACCTTATAATAATTTTTCTACTGCTTCATCTTAAGACAAATAAGTTAAATCTATAGGTCTAAAAGAAAATATTTTTAATATAAAAATTATGAAAATAAGAAGATATTAACTTAAAATATTTATAAAAATTTAGATTAAATTCTTTTTGAATTAAATATTATACCATTAGTTTTTTTAGCTTTTGAAATAAAAATTAATATATTTAAATTATTTACCTAAAAGATTGTAGTTATCCTCCGCCTATAGAGTGGATTTCGTCTGGGTTTTCTTGACAAGTACATAAAATTGACCACGGATTTTCTCTATTCCAGTCGAAATTATTTACGGCTCCATGACAACCTATATGTGTAAAAATAGGTTATAAATTATCTTCATAATTTAAATTGTTCGTTTAATTCTAAGTTTAATTCTAAATTTCGGTTTAATTGTCATTTTATAAAGTTTAATTTTCAGTTTCCATTTAATTTTCGGTAAGGATAGATTTTTCGATATTATAAATATAAAGTTCATTCGCTCCTACGGCCAAAAATCTACTGTCAAAAGGAGAAAATTGAATTGAAAGTATATTATTAGGGTAGTCTTTATGTTAAGTTTTGAGTTGAATTTTTTGAACTGAGTCTCTTTTTCTTAAATCAACTATGTGAGCAGTTGTGTCGCTAGAACCAGTGGCTATATAATTAGGATTTTAAATGTTCCAATCTACACAATTAATATCATCAGAGTGTAAATTTCCTATTTAATAAATTGGAGAGTGGCTGGCCCTCAAGTCCCAGTAAATAATTTGCTTATCATCAGAAACACTTACCAGTTGATCCTTATCTATTGGCGAGAAACTCAGATCTTCTATCATGTCTTTGTGCCCCTTGAGCTCTATGTTAAAGGGAATTTTCAGCTGTTCGTTGCTGCCTGAAAAAAAAATTGTTTTTTTAGTTAAAAATAAAATTTATTTATATATTCATTTTTATCTATTTATTTATTTATTTATTTATTTATTTATTTACATTTCAGTGATAAAACTGTAATCTTTAATATCTTATTTATTGTATTTCTTTTATTTATATCTATGTTAAATTTTCTTTTATATTTAGGTTTTTAAGTTTATGTTTATGGTTAGAAATTTATCTGCTTTCGATTATTTGTTTTTTAGTATTTAAATGGAGTAAAATTAGGTTTAATATATTAATTAATATTTAATATTAAATTTGGAATAATTAATTGTGTACCTATAGAATTTAATTCTCTTTTACTTTGGTACATGTAACTGGGTTGCATTTTATTTTAATACTCTTCTAAGTCCCAAATTAGAATTTTTAAGTCTTTTCCTCCACTTGCTATCCTGTAGCTGGATTGAGCCCATTCAAGTGCAAAAGAAGGCGTATTTGAATTATGTCCTTTTTATTAAAAAATTTTTTATTTTTATACTTTTACATTTTCTATTTTATTTTTAGGTTTTTAAATTTTTATATTTTTTATTTTTTTTTAGGTTTTCTATTTTCTATTTTATATTTATATTTAATTTAAATTTTGAATCAATTAATTTACCTGTTAAACAAATATCTGGTTAGTTTGCTACATAGTTATCTTTTGTATTTGAATTTACTTTATGTTTGTCTAGGTCCCAAATGAAAATTTGATTATTATCGTTTTTGGTGGCTAGCATTTTTTAATTTTTTGGACATTTTTTCATAATATTTGCATCTCCTATAATTATAAAAAATTAATGACTTATCATTTAATAATGTTAATAAATTTTTTATAATTCTTGTATTTACCTGGGTGTATGATAATTTATTTGACTTTTAAATTGGAATGTTTTTTTAATTTTTCTTACAAATATAAATTACGGAGACCTTAATTAAAAGTTTTCCCTTATCTAGGGGTGTCGACATGGCTTTAAAATTTTTAAAAGTTTTAAATTAAATATTTGATAGATAATTAAAGTTTTTTCTATTATATAATTTGATATTTTTATAAATATTTGAAATTAAACTAATTTTTTGAATTATTTTTTATTATATTTTCTTTATTTATATTGATTTAATTTACGCTACAATGATACTACTAGGTTATTTAGACCAGGAATTATCAGTTTCATTATAAATACCATCAGTTTTTGTGGCAAAAAAAATTTTTTGTCTAATATATTCTTCGTTTTCTGAAATTATGGGCCCCCATTGGCAAGTCGTACAGGGCCTTTGAAAAATTAATTATTTAATAAATAAAAATAAATTAAATTGATTTTATTTTTTTTTGCACAAAATTTTTGAGTTTTTTTTATATTTTTGAGTTAAATTGTAATTTATTTTGGGTTTTTTCTGTTTTTTTTTGTTTTTTTACCAGTCTAAGTGGTTTTGGAAGACGTAGTCGTAGATTGCTGGTTAGAATTTTTTGTAGTTTAGTTGTTTTTGAGGGAAATTTGTGGCCATATTTTATTAGGATAGTTTATTTTGTTAGAAGTTATTGGATTAATTAATTTATAATTTTAGGTGTGTTTAAAGCCTTTTAGAGTAAATTATTGGAAAAAAATATTGAGGGATAAAAATAGTAAAGAAAAAAATTAAAGAATAAAATAAAAAGAATACAGGTTTATAAAATATTATTTATATTTACGTAGTTCTTCATATTTTTTTTCCGCTTATTGGTTTTAAATTAGTTTAAAGATTTATTGAATATTAGCTTAGATGTTATTTTTACTTTAATTTAAAATATAATAAATTTTGTGTATAAATTTTTTTTTTGTTAGTAAATTTTGCTAAAAATTAAGGTTAAGTAAATAATAAAGAAAATAATATTGTTTTTAAATGATAAAAATCAATAATTAGATATTGACTACAATATTTATTTAAATATATTTTTATAATATATTTTACGAACAACAACTTTAATATGAAAAATAAATACGCGTAGATAAAAATTAATTTTTTTCTTGATTTTCGAGATAAAAAAAGATAGTAACCAAATGTTAAATAATAAATAAGAAATTAGCATATTTTTGAGAATTTTCTTTTAGATTAGTTTAGTGTGCAATTGATAATTTTAATTGAGGAATTAATACATAATTAAATTTTAGTAACTAAATAATAAGAAAAACAAAATAAATAATTGTATTAAAAATAAAAACAAAAAGCAAATAAAACAAAAAAAGCAGGTAATCGTAAAAATAAAAGAGTAAAATTTTGAAATGGAAAGTAAAAATCAACAATAGTAATAGGAAAGGAAAACCGGGCACATTTTGGCTGCTTCTAGTTTGGCGAGTGTAATTTCTGCAATTAGCACAAATCCGTTAGAAGTGATAAAAGTGAGACAATAAGCAGCTCATTAGAAATTTTAAAATTATAAATACAAAAAATTAAATAAATGCGAACTTCATTTCAACAATTCTTTTGGGCAATTTTAGAAAAAAATTTAGAACATAAAGTCTGAATATTACACGAGAAACGGGGAAAAGGGGGCAAATAGTTTTGAAAATCAGTTTTCTCAGTAGCACAGAAACTAGGGAAATTTCCAGTAAAAATAAGATTAAAAATTTTTTTAAAATTTAGGGAAATTAAATTTATTTGGAAATAATGGGAATAGCAACAATAATAATGGCACTAATAGCATTAACGTTAACAGCAATAACACTGTAAATTTGACTAATAATAATGTTAATAATGTCAATAACAATTTAAAGAAAAATATCAGTGGAATTCCTAAGTATGAAATGTGCTCTTAGTGTTAATGTTATTAGTTGAATTCCAAAATTTCAATTAATAATAATTTTTTAAGCGTTTTCAAGAAAATTTTGGCGAATGAAGGGGCCAAAACTTTTTTCAGTGGGCTCAAATTCTCCATTGTGATGACAAGTGTAAACAATATTAACTACTTTTTTTTTTACGAGAAAACTAAGCAGATTTTGGAGAAAACGTTGAAATTAAAGGAAAGTTCATTTAATAATAATAAAAATAATAAAAATAAAATATAACAAGATGAGAGTAAATATTACGCGTAGAACAATAAAAACGCGTTATTTTATTTTTTGAGTGCGCTGATTGCGAGGGGAATTACTACTTCTATTACTTTGCCGTTGGAGTATTTGAGAATGCTGGAAATTGGGAGTTAAAAGAATAATTAAGTGTCTAGTTTGTTTAAGAATTTGAAGAATTTGAGTTTTAAAGAGAGATTTAGGAGTTTGTTTTCGGGGTATAAGATTACTATGTAGAGGGATTTAAGTTTTTCTGGGATTTATTGGGCCTTGGTAGAGAAAACTAGGTATAATTTGGATTAGCTGATAAATTCTAGGCTAGTGGAAAATGAAGTTGAAAGAATTTTATTAATTAATACTGTTACTGGTATGTTGTGTGGAAGTGTTACTAGTGTTTTGACTTTGCCTTTGGATAATTTGAAAACTAGGATTTAATTGGAAAAAAAAAAGAAAAATGATTTGCTTGAGGGTAGAAAAACTAGTAATTCTACTATAAAATAATTGTATAGAATGGAGTAATAAGAGGGATTTAAATCGTTGTTTGTGGGAATAGGGCCGAGAATTACCAAAGCAGCTAGTCATTGCGCGATTTATTTGAGTCTTTATGAGATATTTTTAAATGTTTTATAAAAGAAAGATTGCTTTTATTGATGAAGGAAGATAATAAAATTAATAATAAACAATAAATAATAATAATAAAAAAAAATAAAAATTTGAAATAAAAAATAAATATATTGTTATAATATGATAATTTATTTTTATTTTAAAAATTAATTATTAATCTTTTTTTTTCTAATGAATGAAAGAAGATTTTAATTTTTTTAATGTAATTTATTAAAATATTTAATAAAAATAATTTATATTAGTATTTTCGGATTAAATTATTTAATATTATATTGTATATTATAACTATAGTATATTTTTATATTTATATATATTTAATTTATATATTTACAGTTTCAAAGACCCAAATTTTAAAAAAAATATTTTATATATATCAAAATATATAAGATAATAAAATAAATAAAGTTCTTGCATTTTCAGTTAAATGATAGAAACAAAAAAATCAGTAAACTTAAGAAATTAAACATTATAATTTAAGAGTTTTCTGCTGCCCCACAATCTTCATAGCATAAAACCATTTCTTTATAATAATCGTTATTGGTCTTTTATTTACATTCTTTCCAGCAATCTCCAAAAGATTATCCCTCTTCAATTTGGCACCTTTAAAAAAAAATTACAATTTCTATTAATATTATATAATATCATATATTTCAAAAGTAAAAATATTTGCATAGAAAAATAATTTTCACAAGTATATAGAAATATATTTTAAAAAAAATATAAATATAATTATAATTTCTATAAAAAAATTAATTATTATATAAAATATTTTATATATATATAAATAAATTACGATTATTTTTCGGAAATACAGTCAAATTAATCAATTAAAGTTATCATACATTCTGTAGTTTGTTAGGCACATTTACTTTCTAAAGCGTCACAGTGTTGTCCTCTGCAGTTATGGAATTGCCAATAAGGTCTAGTTTAAATTTTTTATATGTTTATTGTTATTATGAAAAAAATAAGGAATATGTAGAATTTCATTGTTTTATTTTTAAATAAAATTAGTAATTTTTATATGGTTTTTTAATAAAAGTTGAATTTTTTTTCTTATTTTATGATAGTGTAAATATTTTCGATAGAAAATAAAAAATGCAAGAAAATATTATAAAAATGGGTTTTATATATTAAGTTAATGTTTAATTAAAAATTTTAAAGAAAGTTAAAAACGAAAATTTAGTTTGGATATTCATTTTTAATAATAGATATTATTATTTATTTAATTAAAATAAATTTTATCTTATAGATTTTTATAATTAATATTTTTTATATTTTTAGAAAATGTCTTATTTTTATCTTTAATAATAATTTATTTTATTTGAACATTTTATAATTATTAAATAATTGACATTATATAATATAGAATAAACAAAATTTAATTGAAGTTTTATATAAAAATTTTATTAATGAAGGGAAATCCTATATTTTACTTAAATATATCTAATAACATAATTTTTATTTCTTATTAATTTTTCAATTCTATTTTAAATTAAGTTTTATTAATTAAGAATATTCTAATAAGAATACAATAAAATGAATAATTCTTTACAATTATTAATTTATCATAAATTCGTAAAATCTAGTGTTATTTTCTAGAAACGAAATTGGTAAAATAAAAAAAAATAAAAAAAAAAATAAAAAAAAAAAAAAAAATTAATTAGAATTATTTTTTTTAATTATAATTATATATATTTTTTAAATATATAAATTTCTAAAATATTTTCTATTCATAATTTTAAATCCGTATCTTTAATAAATTGAAATTGAAATTATTATAGTGGTATTTAAGATTTTATTATTTATTATTAATGAATTTCAAAAGATTTTTAGACGAATAATTATAAAAGAAGTACTTTTTAAAAGTTAAAAATATTTTTGCTATTTTTAAAAAATTATAATATTCAAGAATATTTAACAAAATGTTAAACTTGTATTCCTAAGCAATATTTATATATAAAGATAATAATAATTATAGAGTTTATTTATTTTCAAAATTGTTGAATTATATTAAAGATTCATATTGGGAATCAAATTTTTTATTTTGAATTTTAAGTTTAAACAAAAATAAATTCCTCATTTATGAATATTTTTTAAATAATAAGATAATGATTAACTATTATAAATATTATGATATTATTAATTTTTGGAATGATAATAGTGCGTTTAGGTAATATTAAAGGTTAATTTAATTTTAATTTTTTTATCAATTTTGATTTGGTAATTTATATATTTTAATGGTGATTATAATTACGATTATTATTGATTATTGATAAGCAATAGATTATGATTGATTTACCAGTGATATTGGGAATGATTGAAATATTTATGACTGTAAAAAATTTTTTCCTAAGGTATATGAAAGAACTCAAATGAAGAAAAAATTAACAATAAAGTAATTATAACAATTATTAATTCGTAAAAGGGAAAAACTTAAATAAAAAATTAAAAAATAAAAAAAACAAAAAACAAAAAAAAAAAATAAAGTAAAGTTTTTAATAGTGATTATTAAAAAGAAGAATAATAATTTTTTAAAATGTCCAATTAAAGTAACTATTCTGAAAGTGACGATGAAAACAATGAGCATAATGTTTTTGAAAATGAACCATTGGAAGAAATTATTGATGTTAAAAAATGGGTTTTTAAAAAAAACAATTAGAAATTAAATTTATTAAATTTGTTTAAAATTAGAAGTGGATAATTTGTGACCAAGCCCAAAAATGAAAATAATGATGATGTAATTGCCTTTTTAAAAGATTTTTAAGTATTTTTTGGCGGGAAAGACAGCGAAATTTCTCCTGAAATGTAAATTGAATTTTTAAGAGATAAACATGATTACAGTTCTTTATTTAAAGAGTAAATTTAGAAATAAATAGAAAATTATGCGAAATCTATGTAAGGAATTCAAGGAAACCAAAATTAAAATACTAAGGGAAAATAATAGATTAGATTTACATAAAGTGTTTCTCCTTAGAAAAGAAAAAGTTTGTTTGGCGAAAAGTTAAGAAAAACCAAGTTAAGGCCTGGTTAATTAAATTAATTTTTGAAATTATAAGACAATAAATAATTAAATTAATAATAATAGTAATAGTAATAAAAAAAAAATTAATAACCTAACAGATTACTTGATTAAATAAAAGGGTAGGACAAAATGAGTAATTCTTAATAGTTTTAAAATTAATAATTGTAATAGTAATAGCAGTAAAATTTAAGTTTTTACTAGAATTTTTAAAAAGAATTTTAAAATAAAAGATATTAGTCAAATGATGATTATGGTAATAGTAATATATAGAAAGCTTTTAGTAGAGAAAATGCGTAATTTATTAGTAAATAGGGGTCTTAAAATTAAATGAAAAAAGAAGGAAATTTTAGAATTACTTCACCTTAAAAAAGGAGTAAACATCCTATAGGAAATGTTTAGAATTTATAGTCGTAAATAGTTTAATAATAAATATTACATTAATAAATTTAGAAAAGCGGATTTGGGAAGTAATCTTAATAGGGGTAGATTTGTTCACCTTTGAGAAAATTAAAAATTTAAGAAAAAAGTAATATGAATAGCGATAATAGTAACAATGCTAGCAATAGAAATAATAATTGTAATAAAATTTCTAATTTTAGTTAAAATGAAGCAGTGCAATTTAATTAAAATAATAATAATTTTAATAATGTAAATTTAAATGTTAGGAATAATAGCAAATAATAATCAGTAAATAATATGGCAATATCAAATCAAAGTTAAAATTAAAATTAAAATGCTAAGAATACAAATTTTAATTTTATCGAAATAGATAATAGTTAATAATAATAATTCAATTAGAATTTTTTTTCATCAAAGGGCTCAAATTCTCCCAGAAATAAAATTAATAAGTTATTATAATAAGATAATTTTTCAATTAAATTAAAAAGTTTAAAGCATGTAAATAATACCAGTATAAGTAATATGAATGCTGACCGAAATCATTTGACTTATTAGGCCAGTTAAAATAACAGTAGAAATAATAATAGTAATAATAACAATAGTAATAATTTTAGTAGCAATTCGCCTTTAAAAAGACATAAACATTTAAATAAATAATATGTGTTTAATAGTACGAATTTTAATAATGGGATTAATAGTTAAGTAAATAATAACATAAATAATGTTATTAATTGCAGTAATAAAGAGATTAAAAAATAAAATAATAAATCTATACATATGATAAGCATGAGTGGGTGCGATTCCCCTACTAGGAAGTCCAATTTTAATTAAAGAAAAAATATTATTAATAATGCATATAATAAGATAAGTTCATTAGTAGATGTTAATAATATGGTTACTTCAAAATAATAGCTTTTGACTGGGTAATGAGTGATTATTCAAAAATATAAAAAAATTTTGATTTGTTTATTAATTAAGTTTATAAACAGATAAAATTATATATAAAAATGAAATTTATAATTATAATTAAAAAAATAAAAATATAATATGAAAATATTTAAATTGGTTAACTTTAGAATAAAATTTATATGATATGTATAAAATAAGATTTTTGATAGGGGTTATTTATAAACTATTAATTAATTTTAGTATATATAAATAGTATAGATATAGAATAAATATGTTATAAAATGTTAATTTACATAGGTTTTTATATAAATATATAGAATAAAATATTACATAAAAATATTAATAATTTACATAAAAATTATAAATGAATTATACATGTTTAAAATGTATTTTTAAAAATTATTAGATATATTAAAAAAATTTATATGTTTTTATTTATAATTAAATTAAGAATGAAAATTTAAATTCCTATTTAATTGGAATACTATTGATAACCCCGTTATTTTAATTTAACTTAGTTTACCTTCATTAAATTTTTAGTTTTTTGTTATTATTTAAATTATTAATGTTATTTTTAATATATAAAATAAATTAATTAAAATTTCCGACGACTATTTATTTTTTGTTTATTTTTTATTTTTTATCTATTTTTTCATTAAATATAGTAATCACAGTCGAAAATTTCTGTTGATTACTTTTATTGTTACTATATTTATTACTACTAGTTTATTTTTATTAAATTTTTTTCGTTTTCTTATTATTTTAGTTAATTTTGGCAATAATTGTTATACGCAAAGGAGGGATAAGTGTTGTTTTAATTAGGATAATTATTATTGAAATTAAATTTTAAAGGTTGGTTATTAAGTTTATCGATCCAACTAGTTTAATTATTACAGTTATTATTATTAAAATTATTAAAATTACAATTATTATTATTATTTTCATTGTTATTATAAAAATCTTGGTCCAAATAGTTTTAATTATTTTCGAGATCTCTTTAGTTTATTTCACAGCTAAAATTGGTGGTGTGCTGATTACAGTTAAAAAAACTTTCATCTTAATTTTGGGAAAAACAACTGTTATAAAGGAGATAGTTAGTTGTGGGCTCTGTTTTTTTGGTGTTACTGGAAAAATTATGTGAAATTTTCAATTATTTTTTAGAGAAATTTTGGGGCGATGCAGGGTCGAAAGAAAAGGTGTCGTTTTCTTCATTTATGATATATTTTTCCTCATTTTATTTTAAAGAAGACAGGTTGTGTTGAGGTTGTTATTGTAAGCCTAGTATATAATAATTTATTAAAAAATTAGTTTATTTGTGATGGGTTTTTATATTGATAGAATAGGTTTTGTAGGTTTTTTTATTTTATTTTTTATTTATTAATTAGATTTTTTTTTTTAATTTTATTTCTTTTTGATTGGTTTTAATATATTTTTATTTTATTTAAATAATAGAATTTTTTTAATTATTTAAATAAGTAGTTAAAATAATTAAAATTTTATTTAGAGCCAATATTGAAAATGAATTATCTTATGATAGTAGAATTAATTATTAATTTTAAAGATTAGGTAGATAATTTTTTTTTTTGTAAAATTATAATTGAATTTAAAAGTTTTGTTATAAATTTAGGTAAAAAAAAATAAGTACAAGGGACAGAATCGGCGAGGGCGAGTTAGGTGTTAGTTGAAATAGCAGAAATGAAATTGTCTTGTTAAATGAGTGATTTTTTATTTTAATTTTTTTATTTTTTTTATTTTTAGGTGAAGTCACGAATGATGTTGTCTACTTTTTTTTTCAGGGTTTTTTGCATTTATTTAGCATAGATGTCAGGATTTTCGCTGTTGAATTGGGGAAGAAGGTCTATGTTATGGGTTTTTTTAATTTCTTTGAGAACATTTTTGGGTTTTGCATGCGAGTTGTTTTGTTGGAAAAGTTTTTAATAAGTTTTTTCTATTAGTTCTCTGTTATTTTCTATAATTTTTTTTTCTTGGGTTACTATTTTATCTATAGGCTAGTAAATTTTATGATTAGAATGACTTAAATTAAATTTGTGGTAAAGAATTAATTTATCAGAGTAGCCTGAATTATTTTTTTGTTTATTATAACAAATTTTATATTTACATCCTTTGGATTTGTAATGTATACATTAAATAAAATAGCCCTCGGGTCCCTTTGTTTTTTTTTTTAATTTTATTTCACCATTATTTAATTTTTAGATGTAGTTATAAACGTTGTTAAGGGAATCTTATTCGATGATTTTGTGGTTTTTGAGATAAATTTCCACTTGTTGCTGATTTTCCTTTTTGTTTTAAGGAGGTTCTTCCACCTTTGATTACATTTAAATGGAAATCGAATTTGAGAGAGAGAGGAGTATTTATTTGATTTTTTATTTATTTATTTTTTATTTGTTTTTTTTTTCTTTATTTTTTATTTTTTTTTACCCAATTTTACCATCTCTAATTAAATTCAATATAAATAATTAAAATTATATGGAAATTTTTTAAATTTTTCGTAGACATTTTTGGTAGAAAACAGGACCGAAAGGAAAAAAAAAATGGTTGATTTTTAAAATAAACACTTCATATTAAGGAGTATGAGAGGTCAAGATAGTTATAGATATTTTACCAAATTTGGAAAAATAAAATTAAATTTTTGAAACAATTAAATTTGCTTTTTGTGCAAAATTTTTAAATAAAAATTAACAACATTTTTGTGATTTTTTTAATATTTATTTCTGTTCTTTTCTATTCTTAAGATTAAAGTTAGCGTACATTAGGTCAATAGTTATTGGTTGATTTTCGAAGGCTATTTATTTTTACGATATATAATCTATTTCATTGAAATAATTAAATTTGTATTTGAGTTCGGCGCTTTCTTTTTTAATAGTAATATGATTAATTAGTGATCGAAAATGGTAAGAAAATAAAATAAATATATTAAAAATAAAAATTAGTGATGATGAGTATAGTAATTTAATTAATTTATTTTTAATTGAGGCCATAAATTGATTTCTTAATTTATTTAAGTTGAAAATTATTAATAAAATTAAAATAAAACACAATAATTAATACATACCAATTAATAATTAATGTTTTTAATAGACTTAATTTGAAGGAAATTTATCTGACATATAATAATTTATTTAATATTAAGTATTTATTGCTAATAATGCATATATGTATATATTAAATAAATTTTATATACATAATAATAAATATTAAAATAGTTATATACTATTTAAACTATATGGTAAATAAATTTATTTTTAGGAATAAAAAATAATTAATGAAATTTTGAGATAAATATTACCTAATATAGTTATAATTATTTATGTTATATAAAAATAAAATAAATTTACAAAAAGTATAGAATGATATTTGAAATAGTTGAATATGATAAACTATCTCTTATTTAATTTATTATAAAAATAAATTTTATTTCAAATCAAAAAAATAAAAGTAATCTAATATTCTTTAATTAACATATTAATTGATATTATAAAGTTTAAAAAATATTTATTAGGTTTTATTATATAATTATATTTAGAATTTGTATTTTAATATTTCAAATGAAACTAAAAAATATTACTTTACAATGATTTATGGTTAAGATATTATAATATACACATAAATTGAAACCAAATATTGAATAAATATTTTTTTTAAATTTTAATTCAAAAGAAAAACTTATGGTTAAGCATGTTAGTGTATGTAAATTGTCTGTCTAATTTTAAATTTCAATAATAATTATTAAATTTGAATATCTAAATATGTTTAGTTTAATTGAAATTTTATAAAATAAAATATAAAAATACTTATAATATATATATATAATTAAAATTGTTATTAAAAGTAGAAATTTTAAAATTTAGATTTTACTATACTTGTCACTAAATAAAACAATTAAAAAAAATTTATTAACTATTTTTTCTAATTTAAATTTAATGATTTTTATATATATTTTTTAGGGCTAGAAATAAAATATTGGTAGATTTTATTTCATTCTAAATTTAAAATTAAACACAAAGTTTTTTTCTTTTAAATTTTTATTTTTGTATTATTTCAATATAAATTATAATTAAAACAAAAATTTACTTATCATTATAATTAAAAATTATATATTTAAAAATAAATCTATTTTATTTATCATTCATCTTTAATTTTAGAAAAAAGTTCATAAGGCATTGTTACAGCAGTTCCATCTTCCAATAAAATAGCACCACTAAAATTATCTTTTTACAAACTTTCCAAAACGCCTATTTTTTTACAAAAAGAACCTGGTTTTAATACCATAACTTTATTTTGAATTTTCTTTTAAATAAATTAAAATTTTAAATTATTAATATAATTTTATATGAAATTAATTATGTATTATTTATTTTAATCATACATATCCAAATTTTACATCAATTAACAATTTTTAAATATATAAAATTATTTACATTTATTTTTATTTTTGTTTTTTAATTATTTATAATAATTAGGTTTAATTTTTAATTATATTATATATTATATATTATTTATATTATTTTATTATTGTATTTTTACTGGAATAACAGTTTCTAAGAAATTTTGATCTATTTTAATTTGAACTGCGGGTTTTTCTAGAAGGGTTAGATTAGCCACAAATTCGTCTTCAACTTTTACAATAATTCCCTTTTTTTTGTAATATTCACCATTATTTAATTTTTTATCTTTAATTTTAACTACAATTCCTTCTTATATCCAGGGCGTATTTTCAAGGTCTATTCCTATTTCGTTTATAATTTCATCTTATTTTTATCCATTTTATTTATCGTTGTTACTATTTTAAACTTATTTTTATTCATTTTTTTCGTTTTTTTTTAAATTTGTGCTGTCTGTTTTTATCTTTTTTTTTAACATTTCTAGATGTGATATATTATTTATTTGCTATTCTTCTTGTTCTTCTTCGTCGTTTTCTGAAAGTTGTTTTTTTTCTTCGGTTTTTTTTTAATTTATATTAGAATTTTATGTTTGGATTTATTAGGCTGCTACTTTGAATGAAAACGTGTTTTTATTTAATTTATCATTTTAATTTTTATTTCCAAACATGAAATCTCCCTCTTCTTCCTCTTCTTCACCATTATTTTAATTAAATGTCTATTTTTCTATAATTTTTAAAAATTAATGGCATGAAAAATTATTATATTTATATTTAAATTTTATTTTTTACATTTTAAATTCATTTGAATAGTTCCAGTGAATTCTTATTATTTTTATTTAATTTGACCGATTTGGTTTTCAACAATTTTATTTTCTAGTTATTTTGCATATTCCATTTGTTTTTAAAGTTGTTCTTCTTGCATTCTTTTTAATTTTTCTTCATGTCTTTATCTTTTTTCTTCTTATTTTTATTTTTCTATAGTTTATTGGGTTCTATCAACTAAAGTTACCAAAACTCCTTTATCAATCTTTTCACAGGTAACAATTCCTTTTCTATAATAATATGAATTAAATAATTAATAAAATTTGTAATCACAATTATTATTTTTTATAAAAATAAATAAATTTTAGTAGTTCTATTATAAATTAATATATTTATGTATCTTAATAACCTTTCTAAATGATACGCGAATTCTGTTAAAGTTGACCATCTTGTGGCATTCATATGAACATGGTGTTTATCCTTTATATATTCCATATAAATTTTATTAATAGGAAATTCCTTTCCAAAAAATTTTTATTTTAAAAGTTCGATCATTCCAGATTCAAAAGTTTAAGAAAATTCGTCTAAAAATTGGCTAGAATCTTCTGCAAAACTTCTCATTTATCTTTTGTGTTGGTCAGAATTTAAATGACACTTAAATTAAATAATTTTTTAAAATATTAAGATTTTAAAGTATATTAAGATTAATATACTATTTATTTCATTATAAATTTTAACAAAAATTTTTCTTTTTTAGCTTTTAATAGTTTTATTCTATATAAATAAAGTATAAATTACTTTGAATCCATTAGCGTCCGAACATTATTTTTTACACATTTGACAATAATACTTAAGCTTTTTGAGCCCTTTACTCTAAAAATATAAAATTAATTATATATATTAATAACATATTTTATGTTTTAAAATATTATAATTTTCTGTGTGTTAAATAATTTACTTCCATTTTTTTATTTAGTTATTTTGCTTCCATTTTCGTAAATTATCTTTTATTTTTAAATAATTTTAATTGTAGCTATATTGCTTTGTTGATAAAGTGAATATTATTTTTTGATTTTTTTTATTAAATTATAAAATTTAATATAATAAATTAATAAATTCATAATTGATTTATCCACAAATTCTTAAATAATTCCAAATAGAATTTAAGATGCAAAATAGATTTAATATAGTAAAATTTAAATTAAAAGTATTTTATTATTATAAATTAACTTAATAAAATTAAAATCGATAGTATGTTTTTCTTTTTATATAAACATAAAATTTAAATGAAATAATTAAAATACAGACAAAGTTTTTATATATATATAAAATCTTACACGATTTTATTTATCCCTATGCTATTATTTATTATTATAAAAGGAATATTTAAAAAACAAATAAGTTATAACCACTTATGAAGTAGTGGGTATAGTATTATTTATTTTTAATAATTATTATATCAATTTGAGAAATTTATAATTTTTTAAAACTTTAAAAAAATTTAAGAAAAAGAAAATAAAAAATAAAAAACATAAATTTTATTGAAAATAAAGAAAAGATAAAGTAATTAAGTATGGATATTTAATAGTAGCAATAATAATAAAAATCAGGTTAAGATTTAAATTAAAAGCATTAAATTTTTTAAGATAACTTTGATTTTTTTTTTTTCGTGAACACTTCTTCTACGAACGGGTTTTAAGTAGCTAAAAATTTTTTAACTAAAGAGAAAAATAATGATTAACAATTATAATAATAAGAAAAATAATTTTAAGAAGTGCCTTAATTTGAAGAACAATAAAATGGAGAAACTGAAAATGAAATGTAGGAAATTTTATATGAACATAAGGTTTAACATAATTTAAATGAGATTAGGTTTTAGTTTCCTAAAAAAAAAAACAGAAATTTAAAAGATAAATAGGATAAAATTTTTGTGAATGTTTATTTTGTAGATTTATTGAATAAAGTGTAGAAATAAAAGGGGTTTTAGTTGATGAAATAGAAAGAAGAAGAGAGTAATTTATTATTTATTTATTATTTTTAGATGTTTTTTTTACTTTAAAAATTAAAATATGAATGTAAAATTATTAATTTTTATTTTTTTATAAATGTAAGATTTTTAATTAATTTATATATAAAAAAAAAGAATATTCCTAAGTCAGAGCTGTTGTTTGTGGAGGAGACGGGTCCATTATTTGGGTTATTGATGAAATGATTAATGCGAAAATTTAAGTTGCAAATGTGGCTATTTCTGCTATTGCAATAGGAACTGGCAACGATTTTTGCAGAGCAATGGGTATATATATATAATATTTATATATTAAATGTTGAGATTTAATTAATTAAATTAAATGTTGTATTTTAATGAAATTTTTATTGCATTTCAATTTGATTTTGTTTTATTTTATGGGAATTTGATTAATTGATATAGTTTTTTATAATTTTTTTATATGAGTTAACTTGCTAATATGATAGTGATTATTTTTTAAAAAAAATAATAATTGTATTTTTGAAAATATTTATGATTATTTATATAATATTTTAACAATTTTTTGTATATATTAATTGATTTTTATTTATTATTATTTTTTTATTTATGATCTTATATTTCATGTCGTTTATAGTGATTTTTGTTTATATTTTATTAATTTTATGTAATTGATTTTTTTAGGATGGGGAACTGAAACATTTGATTCTATAGGTGGAGAAACTTTAAATATGAGCTTACTCAAAAATCTTGTAGATAAAATGATAAATTCTTAAATATAGGATCTTGATATTTGGGATATAGAAATAGAAACTGGAAGAGTAAAATATTAAAATTTAAATTTAATGATAATTTAACATAAAAAATAGTATAATTTTAATTAAAATAAGTTGTTTTTTTAATAATTTATAAATATTATTAAAATTAGGATGGATATTTTTAGTAGATTAAGGGTCAGAACTGTAAAAGAAAGAAGATGAAATTAAAAGATGAAAACGGAAAAATTAAGAACAAAATTAAACATCATATGGTTAATTATTTTAGTATTGGGCTGGATGCTTAAATTGGTTTTAATTTTGATAACTATAGAACAAATTTCAGATGTATTAATAAATTAGTTTATTGTTGGTAAGGATTCAAGAAATTATTTGTGAAAAAGTTAAGAGTTGACAAAATTTTGGACAGTTTTAAAATGAAAAAAACAAAAAAGCAGAAAGGAAAAGGTAAAGAATAAATTAATTTTTTTAATATTAGGTAAAATTGTTAGACTAATTTTTTATGTTAAAGAATTTTTAAATTATGAAATTGATGAAATTACTGATATTGATACGCAAAATACGACATAGATATCGAAATAATCTACAGACGAAAATAATAAAAATAATTTGGATAATTAACACGGACATGAACATCACTGTATTTTTAAGAGTTCAGAATACATGAAAAGAAAAGAATATTAAAATTTGGACATAGAATAATAATAATAAGAATAAGAGGAAAATGGCGGTCACAGATATTTGACTGGGGACCCAATTAATTTGATTTGTTGTAATATTTCCAGTTATTGTGCTGGGGCCTAAGATATTTGGGGAAACTGTGGGAATTCTGGACTTTAAAATAAAGAAAAAATAAGATATAATTAAAAGTAAAAAAAAAAAATAATATAAAAAATAATATTTAAATAAAATTTTTTTGTTTGATTTAAATTTTAAATTATTTGTTTTAAACTTTAACTATTTTTTATTAATTTTTTTAATTTTATTTTTTTAATTTTAAAGTTTGTTATGTTATTTTTTTGAATTTTGTGGAAATTATTCACTTATTTTTTATTTTATCTACTCCAAATTTTTATTATTTTAATCATTTTAAGAAATAAATTTAATTCTAAATTCAAAATTAATTTTTTTGTTAGTAATGAGCCTTTTAAGGAATCGCACCATGGGGATGGACAGCTTGAATTTATGACTTTTAGAAATATTT
This sequence comes from Pseudocohnilembus persalinus, assembly GCA_001447515.1. Taxonomy (NCBI): domain Eukaryota; phylum Ciliophora; class Oligohymenophorea; order Philasterida; family Pseudocohnilembidae; genus Pseudocohnilembus; species Pseudocohnilembus persalinus. The sequence goes on from LDAU01000088.1 coordinate 63,844, forward strand.
TGGAATTTATTATTGAGAGATATAAAGGTGGAAATGGGTCTAGGATTACTTAGGGAAGTGGACCTTACGAAATTTTATTTAAAGAAAAAGACGAGGATGGAAAAAGTATATTTACTTATTTTTAAATTGATGGGGAATATTATAAAATTATTGAGCCAAAAATGATTAAAATTTCTCATACTTAAGATGTTATAGGGGGTAAAATTAAGGTTATGGTTAATACTGAAAAAGCTATCAAATAAAAATTTTAGAAATTCGCATGAAAAATTTGAAAGATTATTTCTAATTTATGATTAATTAGTTTTAATAATTGAATTAGAATTTTAAGTTTATCAAAATAATTTAAATAATATTTTATATATATAAAAGTCTATAAATTTAATAATTTAATTTTTATTTGAAATAATTAGAAGTTTTAATAAAAAAAGTAAAATTATAATATTATATAAATTAATAACAAATAAAAAAAAAAATAATACAAATAATGGATAAAATATTGTCTTAATATGTGGACCATAATATAAACAATTTAACTTTAAGTATAAAAGATAAGGAAATTTAAAAAGCTTATGATGAGTTTTATTTGAAATAAGCTTATTTCGTTCATGTTTGTTTACACGCTTTATTGTTTATTTACTTTATTTTTCAGGTTAGATAACAAAAATGAATTATTTATTTTAAAAAATTTTTTTTTTCCTTAAATTTTTAAAAAAAATAATGATTATTTACAATTAAAATTAATGATATTATATTTAAAAGCTTATAGTACAATTAAAATAAGATAAGGATAAAGTTGGAGAGGACTTTTATTATTGGATATGTTACTTGATAGTTTTTCCCTTAATTATAACGATTTTAAAATTTAAACCCAAGTTTCTTCAATTTTTTATGTTGGCTTTATATATATATTCGTAAATTAAAAAAATAATTAAATATTATTTATAAAAATAATTTTATATAATTAATTTAAGAAATAAATATTAATTTTTTTAAAAGGTATCTTATTTTTTTTTTGAGACTAAGAAACGACAGTTTGCCTTGGCAATTCGAGCCAGCTGGGAAAACAACTTTAATTTTTATAGGAGTTATTATGTTTCCGTTTACTTAAGTGTCACCAAATTTTATTTTAAAGGCAGTTTAAAATTTAACCTTATGTATACTTTATTATTCTTTGATTGCAGTTAATAGAAATAATTATTAATAAATTGTAATGTTTTGGACGGCCTCTGTATTTTATACCTGTCATTAATATGGGTATATTATATTATTTAGCTTACATTTATTTTTATATTTATTATATAATTTAATTTTATATATTTTTGACAGTTAGGAAAGGGAAAGGATTTAAAATTTTATTGAAAAATTTACGTAAAAATAGAATTTGATAAGACAAAAAGTAATTATGCAATTAATACCAGGTTCTTTTATGGTTTCTAAGTATGATGATTCTAAATCTTAGTAAATTTTATTATAATCGAATAATAAATGTGTTGAATAGTTAAAGGTTGCTAATACAGACACATTTATAAAATATTTAGATAAAATTAATATGGTTGAAGATGAGGATTTTGCGAAATTGGATTTGGCTAATGGTAAATTAGGTAACTTAAAGAAATTATAGTATAATATTAATTTATATTATAAGATAAGTTAAAGCTTATTATTAAATTTTAAATTAAAATAATAAATATTATTTACAAACTTAATAATTTTAAGATTTTTAGGAGATATAAAACTTAAATTTACACGGTTATATAAGAAAGAAGCTTAAAAATGAAGCTTAAAAGTAAAAAACTAATGAAAAATAGCTAAAGATACAGAAATAAGAAAGAAAAAAATCTTCCAAATATAAAAAAAATAAGAGTTAGAAAAATCAATTTTATCATTAAAATTCTTAGTAAATAAATTATGAAAATTTTCCTTTATCATTGCACGATATATTAGATGAATAGTAAATTTAATGCTTTCATTAAACAAACTCTGATAATTATTATGGAATTTAGCTGAAAAATGGTAAAATTAATATATAATATAAGTGTTATATTATTATAATAAAGAAAAATTATTTAAGTGCTTAGAAAATTTTAAAAATTTTTAATTAAAAATAGGAAAAATTAATTAAATTTTCAAGATTTAATTGTGTATATTTTCTTACAGCTCTAAAGATATTTATGCAATGGTGTAATTAGGAGATTTACACCATGATATAAAGAGAAGCGATGGAACTGATGAAAGTCTACTAAAGTGTATAAATAATAATTCTTTAAATAGAATTCAGAAAATTTAAAAATAAACAGAGGTATTAAATTAGCCTTAAAATTAGTTAAAAGGAAAGAAATAAAATTAATTTTCTCAAAAATAATATTTATAGTAATAAAAATAAAAGAGTAAAAAGAATGAAAATAATTCAAATGCAGATATTTTTTTGAATAGCAACTAAAATTATAGTGTTGGAGATTATAGTTGTAGTAATAGAAGGCTATATTAATAATAATAGTAATTATAATAATAATAATTATAATAGGAAGATGTTTTAGATAATACTAATAATACTATGTTGGAAAATTAATAATTGATAAAAAATTAAAGCCGAGAAAATTAATACTAAGAAAAAATTGATGAAGAGGAAATTGATGTTGGAGAAGAACTTATTTAAGAAATTGTAATTTAATTTATAATTTAATTTATAAAATGTTATTTATATTTTTATATTTATTTTAAAGGAGTTATAAAATACCATAATAAGTAATAATAATATGATGTAGGTTAATTGTAGTAGTGAGAAAAATTAAATTCTTTGCAGAATGTAGGTCAATAAAAATAAAAATAATTAATATAAAACATCTAGTATGTAGAATTTAAATAATAAAATTGAGATAGAAAATAATGAAATTAACTCAAATAATACAAATAATAATAGTTTTAACTATTATTAGCTTTGGGATGTGGAAAGTTAGTTGATTAATTAGAGTTAAATTAAATTTTCTCAAAATATGTTGGGATAATTATTTAATTTTTTATTGGAATATACATAAAATTACCAAAAAAAATTTTTACCAAGTGATTTGGCTAATTTAAGCGAAGATAAATAATCATTTATGTAGATGATGTTTAAAATTGAGACATTTAAATTATACTATAGGTAAATTTATAATTAAATTTTAATTGTATAAAAAAATAGTTTTTATAAATTATTTAGTAATTAATTCCAATTATAAATTATGATATTTTAAGTAAATTTAAAAAAAAATATATAAATAAAGGAAGGTTCTGGACCGTTCTAATAGTTCTTTGTACAATAAAATAAGTGTTATAAATATATCTGAAGACTTTTAATTTATTTTGAAACTTTTTAAGGAGTAAATTGTAGAGTTAGATGTTGAATTAGAATTATAATTACCAGAAAAATTAAAAATTTAAAGCAATAGAAAATATGTATTAGTTTTATTTTATAATTTGATAGATAATTGTTTAAAATATGGTGGGAAAAAAATGAAAGTTTAAATAAATAAACGAGAAAATTAAATAATTTAGTTAAGTATATCTAATACAGTATCACAAATTTAATATGAAAAATTGCAGGAATTTAAGGGAAAAATTAGAAGTGGGATTCGTTTAGAACAACTTGGATTACACATATGTGAAGAAATTGTGAGAGAAATTGGGCCAGATGAAAATTAAGCTTTTTAGATTTTTGGGAATGAAAATTGGTTTTAAGTAAATATTTTATTGAATAAAAAAATTAGGAATATTAAAGAAAATTATGAAGAGAGTTTAGAGGAGAATTATTTTAATTTGAACGGAGCTGAAAAAGACACAACTAAAAATTACAGTATTAATAATATTAATTTATATAATTAATAACAGGAAAAAAATTAAAACTAAAAGAGTTTGAATAGCTAGAAAAATTCTTAAGGGTAAAGTGGAAATAATAGGTAAAAAGATATTTTTTTAATAAAACTAAATTTTGGAACAATATAATATTTTTTAACTATATTTGAATAAGTTTGAATATTTATTATAAATAAAGGCTTGACGATAAAGTGGAAATTAATATTTAAGAAGAAAATTGATTTTATTTATATTTTTTATATTTTTTACTTTTACTTTTATTTATAGATATGTATATATAATAAAAATTTTACAATGATAAAAATACTCAAAATAAATTAAGTTGGTTTGTTTTGATTGTAAATAGAATTAGAATAATATAATTATCAAATAATTAATTTTTATCTATTTAAATTATTCTAATTGATAAGGAAAAACAAAGTAAATAAATAAAAAATATAATTTAAAAGATTTTCATAATAAAAAAAAAAAATAATTAAATAATAGAAATACTACATTTTTTTAAATACTGGTAAAACAGCCATGTTAAATATTTTTTTTAAGTTTTAGATACCTTTTTATATTACTAACTTAATTTGAATTCTAAAATGAACAATTTAAAGAAAATAAAAGAGACCAATTGAGAAAATATCGAAGAAAAACTAATCATTGCAAAAAAATAATAATTTTAAAAAAAAATACAAATTTTAATGGTTTGGATAAGATTTTATTTTCATAAAATAATGAATCAATAAGAAAGCCAAGCATTATAATTTTATGTCAACAAAATGCAATTTTTTTTTCATAATTTTCTCTATATTATAGTTCGTATTAGATAATTTTTTTTTTCATTTTTAACGTTAATATAATACTTTATTTATGTTTTTTAAATTTAGTAATACTATTTTTTTAGAATAATTTTCATTATAAAAAATTAAAAAATTAAAGGAAAATTTAACATGTCTGTTTAGAAAATATATGGCAAATTAAAAAGAATAAATTTCATAAAAATAAGGTTAATAAAAGTAATAATAATAACAAGTTTCAAAAAATTACTTAATATCCACTTCTTTCGCTTCTATGACAGCTCAAATTGTGGCAAAATTATGCACACATCCAATTGATAGTTTAAAAACAAAAATTTAAGTTTAAATTGTAATTTTAATATTTAATTTTATATATAAAATTTATATACTAATAAAATAATATCTTACATTATAATTATATATAAATTACACATATATATATAAATTAATTAAAAATTTTTCATAATATATATAAAATAGAATAAGGAGGGAAAAAGAAGTGGCCTTATTAAAACTTGTAAATAATTTTTATATTAATTAATTTTATTTTACTATTTTTATTTTATTTTTTTTGTTAAAAATAATAAATAAATATTTATATATATATAAGAATGTATTAGTTTTATATATTATTATTTAATTTAAGTTCAAAAGGTTATGCATGAAGAAGGTATAAGAGGATTTTATAAAGGTGTATTTATAACAGCTGTAAATTAGTTAAATTATTTTAAATATTATTATTTATTTTATTTATACTTTGTTTTAAATTTTATTTATTATTAAAAATTAAAGTTAGGAGGAGCACCTGCATTCGGTTTTTATATGACTTCTTACTAGTTTTTTAAATAATATTTGGCTAAAATTAGTGTAATTATGAAATTTTGAATTTTTTTATTTATAAAAAATATATGGAATTTTATAATTTTAATAGTTTTTGGAGAAGCATGATAGTGGAAGGATTTTGTTATCGGGTATATTAGCTGAAATGATAGCTTGTTCTATATTTTTGCCTATAGATGTAGTTAAAGAAAGACTTTAAGTTTAATCTTCAGTTAAATTTTATAATTATAAAAATGGAATTTAAGGAATAAAACATATTGTTTAAAATGAAGGAATTAGAGGAATATATAGAGTAAAATAAAATAAAAATAAATTTATAAATATAAATAAAAATTACTATTATTTTAGGGTTATTGGGCCACTATATGTTATTTTGGGCCTTGGAGTTCTTTGTATTTCTTTTTTTATGAAAATTTGAAGAAAAAAATTTTGGTTGACAATCACAAACCTACATTTTTTTAAAGTTTTAGTATTTCTGCTATTTCTGGTATGAGTGCTAGTTGTTTTGTGAACTGGATTGATGTAGTAAAAATTAGATTATAAATTTAAAGATCAGTTTAGCATATGGAAAAATAATAGCAGAAGTTAAATCCAAGCGAAAAAATAGTTTATACAGAGGGAAATTATGGTTATAAAAGTGTTTTAGATGGACTTGTTAAAATAGTTTAAGTTGAAGGAATAGGCGCTTTATTTAAAGGTAATTTTAAAATTGAAAATTTATTTAATTTATTTTATTATGAAAATAATAATTAGTAAATTATTTTTAGTTTATTTATTAATTTGTTATTTATTTATTATAGGACTTGGAACTAAAATGTTATTAGTAGGTCCTACTACAGCTATTGCTATGGGGACTACAGAAAGTGTTAGACAAATTATTTTAAAAAAAGTTTTTGATGAACACCATTGATTTTTAAAACAATAATTTAGATTAGATGATTAAAAAAAATATTTCCATTACAAATAAAATAAGAAAAAATTTTAATTATAAAAGTTTATTTATATTAAAAGATATAACAAATTTTTATAATAATCTACCTTAATTAAAGTTTTAATTATTGTTTTTAATAATAGGTTAATATTTAATTATATTAATATCAATGAAAAATTAAATAAATTAAACTATATTTTTCATTTTGTATTAGTTTGTTCTTATTATAATTATTACTGTTAATTTTGCTATTATTTAGATTCTTATTCATTTTTTTGCTCATTTTATTACATCTAAGTTTAAGATTTATCTTCTTATTTGTTTTGTGTATCAGATAATTTATTTAAACTTTAATTTTAACTTTAATTCAGATTTTTATCTTGCTGTTAAATTTCTTATTATGACTATTATTATGATTTTTATGTTTCATCTTATAACTATTATTATTGATTATTTTATTATTAATTGGCTAAATTTTATTCTTTTTCTTTGTTTTGGTCTTCATCTTATTATTAAGTTAAATTTTATTTGGGCGTCAATTCTTATTATTTATCTTCCATATAAAGGTTTTTAGAGCTTTTAGAGCCTTTAACTTTTTTTTTAGCTTTATATTTATGAAATATTAATTAATATAATTTTTGAATTAATTGTATAGAATTTACTTTTTTTTGCTGGAGAAATATTTAACTAATTGTTTTTAATGATTGAACTTTAAAGAACAATTGAATTATTTTATGATGGATTTTTATTCATTTGGTAAAGAAAACAGTTATAAATTCTTCCTATTTTTTATTAAAAATTAAAATAAAAAAGTTAAAAATTAATAATAGTTTCATTATTATTACTGGATGAGTTTGTGATATTTTTTGCATATCTTTATTATTTTTCGTAATCTCTTTATATTTGAGAAAAATCAACTGTAGCAGAAGTGTGTTTCATTCTATTTGCTAAGGCCTTTTAATATAATTATTATTAATTGTTAAATGATTTGTTTTGTATATTTAATAAACAATTTTTGTGCTTTATACCAAATTTTCTTCGTAAACTTTTTTTTTCTCCATGACTCTATAAACTCCATTTAAAGATTTTGCTACATTTAAAGTTTTTCTATCAATTTATTTTTTATTGTATTCTCCAGGTCTACTGTGAATCTGTTTAATTTTATTTTTTAAGGCTTCATTTTCGTTTACAATATGCAAATCTCTTTCTTTTTTTAAAAAAAATATATAATGTTAGTTTAAAAAAAATATAAAATGTTAGTTTAAATAAAAATCTTGAATATTTTTAAATTTTGCAGTATGTTTAAAGTATAGGAGTATAAGTAAAATAATATATAGATGCCTTTATTTTAGTATTTATTTTATAATATAAAATGTAGTTTTATATTTTTACATGCTTATATGTAAATATATAATTTACTAGAATTATAATATATTATTAGTAATATATAATATAAATTCATTTTATATTAAAAACATTATAATAAATCCATATTATATTAAAACGTTTTATTTGGTTATTTTTTTATATTTTAATACTATATTGAGACTTAATATTATAAAATTAATTTACTATTTTTTTTTGAAAAATAAACCCGTTTTATATATATATAATTTTTAATATTTTAGTTAAATTTAAATTTGTATAAATATTTTACCTCTTTAAGGTTTAGAATACGATTTAAATTAAGATTTTTAGGTTTTTTCAAAAGGTAATCTATTATCAATTTTAGGTTTTCTGCCTTTTTAAATTTCTTGTAATTATAATTTGTGATTTTTGTAACCCTTATTAGAAATGAAAAATATTTTTAAATAAATTATTGTTAATTTATAATTCAATAAACTAAGAAATAAATTTTTGAAACTTTATTAATAATTTTTATTTATATTTACTGATAATATGTGCTATTCTTAAACAGGGTTTAAGACTGTTATTTTATTCCAAATTGATACCATTATTATTTGATTTATTAATAAACTAATTTTATTTTATTTTTTTTTACTAATTTATTAAATTATTATAAAATTATAGTGGAAAAAAAAACAATGAATAAAAGTTTTTTTTTTTTACATTTATTATTTTAGAGATTATAATATCAAGATTAATTAACTAATGAATGAATATGTTTTATATAATTATAAAAATTATAATATTGCTTAAAAGGACAATTATTAATTTTCAATTAATTAAATACCATAATTTTACTAATTATATAGTTGGTAATTTATTTATTTTTTCATTGTTAAATTTTTTTAGGGTAATTTAATTAAATTGGAATAATTAATTATTAAATTAAAACCCATTTTTTTTAAATTTGTTTATTTTTTATTAGTATAAATTGCTGTCTGATATAATTGGTATATGATGATTTCTTGTCAATTGAATTTCGATTGAAAACAAAATACTGCCTTCCTACTGATATAATAATAAAAAAAATATATATATAAATTAAAAAATTAATTGAATGGTATTTAGATATCTATTTTTGTGGAATAAATAGATATAAAAAATATATTATTAAATTTCTTATTTTTAATTTTTAATTAAAATAATTAATTTTTTGCCATATTTTTTAATTTATAGGAATAGTAAATGTTTTTTATGTGATAATATTTAGTAAGATTTAAATCATAAATTTTCAATTTATTAATAAAAAAGCCTATTTCCGGTTATAAAATTAAATTATAATAATTATTTAAAAGTTGGCCTAAATCTATTATAACAATAATAAACCATGGATATAAATAAAAAGAAAATTAACATGTCTTTCTTTGTTTATAATATATATATATATTAAATTTATTGATACTATAATAGTTTTTATTTACAATTATTTTTAAATATATTATTTATCAATTAAAATTATAAATTAATTTATTAAAAATTATTAATTTATATATTACTTAATAAAATTGGATTGATTCATTATAAATTTAATCATAAAAGTAAGAGTTTTTAACAAAAAAATAATAATTTTTACTTTTTAAATCATATAAAGCTTAAATTTAAATAATCAAGCTTATTCGCCTTTATTATTTCTTCTTTAAATTTCTTAACGTTTATTAAAATATTTTATATATTAATAATTTCTGGGAAAATTTATTTTAAAAATAAAAATCCTCTTCTTCCTATTTTATTTTTTCTAATAATTTAAAAGATTTTATTATGTAAATCAATTGTAATTAATTTATATATTGTATAAATAAAATTAATTTATACTTTATGTCAACTCTTAAGCTTTTTAGTGAACTAATTCCTTTTATGTATTATAATAAAAGTATAAAACCATCGTCAATTATCCTATTTGAGCTTTTTTAAAAATTAGATTTTAATTAATTAAATTATAAATGTAAATAAAATAGTATATCAATACCTTAAATCAAGATTTAGATTTTTTAATTTAAATGTTTTATTTTTTTTATTAAATTTATTTTAAAAATCCGTATTATCGAAAGTTATTTAATTAGCTCTATTTTTATACATTAAATAAATAATATGATTTATATTTAATAATAGAAAAATATAGTTACTATAAGATTATTGAAAGAGATTCAATATTTTAGTTATTTGATAGTCCTTTAAAAAAAGCAAAAAACCCTGCATCTTAAATGCTGTTATGCCTAATAAATTTCATTTTTATAATTTAAAAATAATTTATAACTTATATAATATTTATATTTAGCTACTTGAAATTCACATTTAATTAAGTTAATTTAGTAAGAAATTTCAATTTTTTGGCAAAATATTTCGCATCTTAATCATCTATTTAATTATCTACATTAAATTCTTACCTAATAATACAAAATTATTTTAATTAAGTAAAACTAACTTTATTACCAAGATAATTATTTTTACTAAGAGCTATAATTAAAAATCTTTAAAGATTTTATTTAGATAACAGTGTCTATAATTTATTTATAGTTTTAATTTCTTCCTGTACAATTACTGTTTTGATTTATATATATAATTTACAAAAAATAAATATATATACAATTTTTATTTATTTTTTAAAAATATTAATAATTCAATTAATTGATACTCTTTGTTGAAGCTCAGAGAAGTCAAATTTTTCATTTATAATAAACCATCCATTAAATATAACATACCATTTTCCCCAAGGTCATTTTTACTTAAAAATTATCAATATTTTTTTAATTTTGATTTTTAAAAATTTGAAATTACTCTATATTTTTTTTTATTTATTTTATGTAATAATTATAAATATCTTACCTTATATTTAAGCTAAAATATGAAATTTGCGGCAAATTTTTTAAAAGATCACCCAAATATTACAACCCTTATTATGTGATAGCATTTTTACTGTTTTATTAAAATTCAAATAAATATAAAAACAACAATTATATAAATTAGAGATTGAACTAAAACCTAAATTACGAAAGATTTAGAGTAAGATTTTTAAGTTATCTCTTATTATAAATTAAGTTAAAAACTTTTTTAATTTATTCATCATTTAGGAAACAGTTTCTATATATATTGAAAATTTTAATAATAGAATTTAAAAGTATATTATACATGTATTATTTAAAAAATTAAAATTAATATTTAATTTACTATAAATTTAAATTTAAGGATTATATTTGAGTTAATTCTTACAATGCTTAAATTAAAAATTCGGGAAACTAAGAAACAACCAAAATATAGCTTTAAATTAAATTATGATTAATAATTTTTATACTATTATATTAATTGTAATTAAAAATTAATAATAATATAACAAAAGATTAAAAATAAAAAAATTAAATATTAAATTACCCTAAATTTAATTCGAGTATACAGACTTTTTTATAAGCCTTTAAGCTTTAATTGATATCATAATATTATTTTTTTTCAGCATATAGTTTTTTATTGAAATTAAGGGTTAATTTTTTGGTAATTTTGGGGTTTATTTAGTCTTAAGAGAAGTCAATAAACTATTATACTTGAGAAAAACTTGCGTTTTAAACAGGTTATATGTATTAATTATAAATTATTTTATGTTTTATTAATTTGTTTAATAGAGGTTTCATTTATTTATTAAAGAGAGTGAAAGAGGAAGGGTTATGATGGTTCATTTTTAATTTATTTTATTTTTTATTTATTTTTTTGTTTTTGTTTTTGTTTTTTTGTCTTATTAGTTAATTCTATAATATATTAAATTAATTGTTAATAAAAATTGAATATTTATTATTTAAAATATTTTAGGGTAAAATTTTAGACAGAGATATTAAAAAATATAATAATACTATATATTTAACTAATAAAATATAAATTATAAATAAAAATATATGATAATTATTATTTATTAAAGGAAAGTATTTATTACTATATTTTATTTTCAGTATATACATAATAATTAAGTTTCCAATATTTTACAATTAATTATATTATATTTAATAATAATAATCATATAGGAATTATTATACAACAACATTTTTTCTTTCTTTTAGCTTTATTATGTTTTTTAGGAACTGCCCAACCTTTTCTGTGATGTGCAACTCCTCCAACTCCTCCAGCATGTCCATTATAATCCATTACTGGACCTCCCATAGGGGATGTTCCTCCTCCGCAACTACCTTTTAAAAATTAAAAAAAAATTTAATATAAAAATATAATATAAAAATTTATAAGTATTAATTATTAAATTTATGCGTAAATTTAACTTTTTAGTGTGTTTTTTATTTATTATAATTTTTTTTATTTGGGTGATTATATTTAATAGGTATTTTTTATCATTTTTTATCATTTATTTATTTTTGTTATAAAATAAATTATATAAAAATCTCCACAAATAATGAAATAATATGGAATTTAATGTTAATTTAAGGTTGATTAAATGGGTATACATAATTTGTATTTTGTTTATAAAAAAGCTAGCTTTTTGGAATTATTTTATTTACATATAAATTATTACTCATATTTAAAGTTTAATCCTTCTAGATTTCAATTTTATTTTGTTTTGTTTTTATGTTTATTTTTTTTTTGTTTATTTTGTTTATTTTTATTTTTTTAAACATATTTCCTTATATGCTAAAATTTTAACTAAATGAGTTATTTATAGTAATTTCTGATTTAATCTGATATACTTTTATCTTTAATGGATATAATAAGTTCCTTTCTCAAAAAAAATTTCATATTGCAGTTTGTTTCATTGTTATACCATTTAATGTAATAAAAAATTTAGATATATTACAGGGAAGTATTTTTTAAAACTTTCAATATATTTTTATAAATTAATTATCATTATCAATTAAATTTTTAGTGGAAGAAATTAAAAAAATAATGGTTTATTATAATAAATTTTTATGATGTATTTGAACATGCTACTTATTTTCATTATATATAAATAATAAATTATATTTATTTGGGACTTAATTTAATATAAAATTTTTATATATAGGTAAATACAGATATAATAAAAAAATATCATTTTTTTGGTGATTTGTGCGAATTATGTCCTCTGCTTCTTAATTTTCTAGAAGTATCTATATCAATAATTCTATTTTCTTCACTAAATTTTTCAAATTCTTTTATGAATTCTCTGTAAAATATGTAATAATTAAAACATAATCATAAAAAATTAATTATGAAAAGGAAATATTATTTATAAAAAAATTATAGAAAATGAAGAAAAATAAGTTATATAAATATTTTACGGATATTTTAACTCGAGATCCTTTTAATCTTCCCACGAGTTTTCTTCTTGTGTCTGATTTTTCCATTTAATTAGAAATTTAACTTTTCCATTAAAATCTTGCTAACTTATGACAGATTCTGGTTATTTTTGTTTTTTAATTTATTATTTTTAAGAAATTTCTTCTTCTTCTTCTTCACTTACTTCTTATAATTCTTCTTCTTTTTTTTCTTCTTAAATTTGCTCAGTTTTCATTTTTTCTGAACTTTTGTTTACTTTATTTATCACAAATCTTAAAAATAAATAAAAAAAAATTATATTAAGATATAACTTTAATAAAATTTTTAAATTTACCTGTTTTTATAGGTTTCAATTGTTTAATGTAAATGGTTTTCATATTATTATTTTAAATTTTGAAATTCTAGGTTTTGAACGTAATTGTTTTCTTTTGTTTCAAATAATTCTAATTTTTTTTTATAATTTTAAAACTCTTCTTCATAACTTTATTAATATGACAATTTTTATTCTTCACTTAAGTTTTTCCATTGTTTTGCAATTAATTGAGTGATCTTTTTTTTAAAAAGTAAGTATGTAGTAAAAAATTAAAAATTAATAATATATTTTAATTTTTACTTCTATTATTGGTTTTGTAGGGAATTATTTTTGCATTATTCCAATTTATTCTTTATGGAAAATAAAATAAGGAGTCATTGGTTTTTTGGGTCCGTAAGTAATTTCTCTAAACATTTCTTTTAATTCATTATACATTTTAATATCTTATTAATAAGATTTCAAATATTTTTCTTTTCTTGTGTGTTCTATTGTTTACCAATCAAGTTTAATGTACTTAGTTATCTAAATTAATTTTTCATTTAAAAAAATTAAAAATAACAAATAAAAAATTAAAATTATAGAATAAATAAATAATTATATAAATTATAGAAACATAGTATTTTTAAACTTAATTTTTAGTTTTTAATATAATATTTTAGATTACTTAATTTTAAGTTAAATTAGGAAACCTATTTTTGATTCTATTAGCTTGTTCTATATGGAATCTTAAATAAGGATTAGGAGGTAATTTAGGCATAGTTGCTTAAGCATTTTAATTTATGTCCTCTTGTAATCCTTCATAATAATCTGAAAAAGAGTCAAATTCTAATTCTTCTCTATCTTTTTCGTCTATAATTTCATTACTATTTCTTTTTTTTCTGGATTGTATGAGTTTTTTTTGCAGTTTTTAAAGGTTTTGTTGCTTTTTTTAGGTAGTGGATTTTTTCTTTTTAAAGTAAAAATGAAAAATTATTTATATTATATGATTATGGAATTATTTTTTATTTTTTAAGGTAATAATGACAATAAAATAAAAATATATAATAAAGTATATATGCTAAAAAGTTTAATTTTATTTAATAAATATGTTATACCTAATTTTTTTTTAACAAAAGTTCTTATTATCTTTATTATTGCTATTTATTTTATTAAAGAATACTTGATTTTTTATTTTCCTCTTGTATATACTAACTGAGATTAGAAATTTTTTATGTAGAATAGGGTTCATTTTCTGAAAAATTACTGTTATTTTTAGTATTTCTGGCAGTATTTGTATTTTTTTATATTTAATTTTATTTTTTAATTTGCTAGCTTTGATGTTTATTTTTTAAATTTTATGATTTTTCCTGGTATTCATCTTCATCATCTAAAGTCATTTATTGTCTTAATATTTCCATTTTTTGGATGCCAGTTTTGGACTAGTATTTTTCTCTTTGTTTTTCGCTAAGTTCTCGCCATTCTTTGGCAATTACTTTAGAAAGATTATGGGGAAGAGGTTGGTTTGAATTTTTATAAAATTATTGTCTTTCCAAAGTAAAATTTACGAATGGATTCATTATATTATAGATTTATTTTATGGTTTTTTGATTTTATTTTATTTTTATGATTTTTTTTGAGGTAATTAAGTGTTTTTTGTTTTTTATTTTCACTATTAATTAGTATGGTATTCATTTATTGTAGATTTTATAGTAATAAAAAAAATTTAGTTGATTGGTTTCTATAATTAAAAAAGATAATTGAAAAGACTTAATGAGCGGAAAAAAATACTATAATAATAAATATATTTACTAGCATAAATTAATTTTATAGATAAAAAATTATTATATTTTTTAAATATATTTATAAATCAATATTATTGTTCTCGAGCTTTTTATTCTCTTTTAATTTTTTCTTCTTCTAAATTTTTCATCTTAAAAATATTGTAATTAATAATTATCCTATTAATTTTTATAATTTTTGTATTATTTATGTATAATTTTTACTTTTATTTTTAACATTTATTCTCTCAAAATGGCATCCCTCATATATTAAATATGATTACTTTCTTCAGTTTCTAAATATAATAATAAATAAATATTAATTTTAAATAATAAATTAATTAGATACATGCATATAAAAATACATTAAACATTAAAAAATAATTTTTTTATATAATTTATTAATTTTTTATTTTTTATCAATTTTTTTACCATTACACTAAGAAATTTGATTTTCATAATTATCCTAAGATTCTGTAGAAGAAGTTGAGTTTTTTCTATTAAGTTAATTTCCAAACAAGTTTTTATTATTATTGTTATTTTATTATAAATAAAGAGATTAGTCGTTATTTTATTGAGAATATAGACTGGAATTTTAGAACAATTAGGATTTTGGTCTTTGCGTGGAAACTCTTTTATTTTTAAGTTTTAAATTGGTTGTTTATTAATTTTCATTTTCAGGGAGCAATTCACTTTGTTTTTAGTTAAGGGATTAAATTATGTGTTGTTTATTTTAAATTTTTTTTAGATCTTCTTCGTTTAGGTCATTTTCTAAATTTTTTAATTCGGAAAGAGTTTTTTAAAAAAGTTCTGTGAATTTTTCCCTATTTTTAATTAAAAATGTATTATTTAATATTTAATATTGGGTTAAATTAATATCTTAAATATTTATATAATGTTATTATAATTACCTGGGATATATCTAATAAAAATTAGGAATTGTGAGCTATAATTCAGGCTATTACATTTGACTTTATTATTATTTAGAACTGTTTTAGCTATTTTCTTCATCTTCATCTTCATTTTCTTGATCAGAGTTTTGAGAATTCTATTAATTTTTTTTCAAAGAATCTTCATATTCTTATTAATGTTTATTTTTCTCATTTTGATTATGAATCTTTAAAAAATAATTAAGAAAAATTTAGTATAAATTAATATTTTTTTTGACTATATAAATAGATAATATATTTAAATCTTGTTTAATTTAATTTTTAATAAGATAGAAACTTAATTAAAATTTGAATGATTACTTTTTATATTTAAATTAAAGTGGAAATACACCAATAATATAATTTTTCTTTATACAAGTCAACTAATTTAACTTCTTCTTGGACTTCTTCTAATTTTTTGTTTAAATTTGTTTTGCCTTCTTCAGGTTATTTTAGCTTTATATTTTAGGTTAAAATAAATTATTAGTTTTATATAATTATTTTGATTTATTTAATACTATAATTTATTTATATATTAAAAATAATATATTAATTTATTTATTAATTACAAAATATTTAAAAGTAACTATAATTTATTTATATATTAAAAATAAAATATTAATTTATTTATTACTTTTAAATTAAGATCCATATCTATATTATCTTGCTACAAAGTTTCGAGTAATTTTGATTATTTATCTCTAGTTTGTTCTAAATTTTCGATTTTTTTTTCCTATTCTGATATAGAAGCTAATAATTCTCCGTAAATTTATTCTCTAGTTAAAAATTTTTCCACGATTTGTTAGGCGTCGGAAACCCCAGTACTTTATTTTATATTTTAAAATGTTTTTTCTATAATTTCAAATTTTGAGAGTTCTCTGGTCATTTTAGCTTTAAATAACTGGTTTACGAACAAATGAACTAAATATAACTATCTCCATTTTTTCTAATTATAAAATATAAAATTAAAAATTATACTTTTAATATTTTTTTATTATTCATGATTTAATAATTAAAGATATACATATTTTTTATTTAAATATATATATATACATATTTTTTTATTTAAATGTATATATATATATGTTAATTTTTACTTCTTGTATATCTTTATCATACATAGTTTATTCTGAAACTTCTTTTTATTTAATAGTTTGTTCTTGTCTATAAAAGAAAATTTTTAGTTTATAATTAGATATAATATTATTTTATCTTTATTATTTTTACTTGAGTCTGCTGGTTAAAATGACCTGATCGTGATCAGATTAATACATCTCCAACTCTTTTTATCTTATTCTTTATTATTCTTCAATTTCCTATATATAAATATAAGAATTATAATAAAATTTTTATGGAAATAAATAAAATGTAATGTATATAAATATTACTTTTAACATATTTTGCATTAAAACATTAGTTGAATGGTTAAATTATTGGGTTTTTATGGTTTCTTATTCTAAATTTTTTAAAACGGTTTCGCCAATATCCTATTTAAAAAGAAAATTATAAAATTAATTGTAAAATTAAATTTAAAATAATTTATTATGATTTTATTATATTTAGATATTTTTTTTCTTCTGCTAATTACAATTTAATTTTGAATTTAGTTTTATCTGAGTTAATAAGAAACCATATCTTGTTTTAGTCTATTTCGCATATGTTAATAACTTTTATACTGCCAATAAGAATTTTCAAATAATTATTTGGCTTAACGAGCTTCGTTTTAATATTAATCACTTATTTTATCATTATACATTTTGGATTCGAGTTCGGACTCTCTTTTTTTTAAATTTTCAGATTCTTGACTTAATAAATCGAATTCCTTTTGGGCTACTTGTACTTAATGTTTATAGTGGTCAAATTTTTTTCTAAGTGCGATTAAATTGCTGTTAGCAGTTTGGTTTATCATTTTTTTCTTTATTTATATTTTTAAATTTAAAATTATTATAATATGTTTTATAATATAAAAAAAATTAATTTACTTTTTTAATTAAAATAATAAATATTTTAAAATTCAGAAATTATATGGAAAAAATGATTTTTAAGTTTATTTTAAGATTTATATTATTTATTATTTTTTACATCATCTATTTATTTGGTGAAATTACTAGATTATCTAATAGAAGGTAGTAGATTAAGTTTTTTTTCGCCTGTTATCATGGAAAGATCATTTTTTCTTTATTTCATAATTAAAAAATTAAAAAATTTCTTTTAAAATTTTTAAAAAGGTGTATTTATTAATTTTTATTATAATTATTTTTAAAATTTTTACTGAATTCCTTTGAAAACTGCTGTTTTTCCTGCCAATCTGAGTGTATTCGGTTAAGAATCTTGGTAATTTCCGATTTTTGAAGAGCCTTATAAGGAAAAGCCTCTTGTTCTCTGAAATCTTTTTGCGTTTGAATTTGGGTTTAAATCTCGAGTTAAGTTAAAACTTTTCTATTTTTTTTGTTGTTAAAAATTAGAGTAATTTTTATTTTTTTAAGTTTTGAAAATTTTTAAATTAATTAGAATTATTTGGGGATTTTTTTTTTTTTGTTTATAGTTTTTTAGTTTTAAAATTAATTTTACGTTTAAATTTAAGAACAGTTAATGGTCTACTTGGGACATTTATTTTTTTCGTTTTTTTTGTCTGATTTGAATAGCTTTAGCTTTGGTTATTTGTTTTTTAGAAATTTAAGTTTTATGTTTTTCGATTTTTATAGTTTTTTTTTTATTTTATTATCGTTTATTTTGAGTATTTAGGAATTGATGAGAAATTTTTTTATTTTAATTAAAATTAAATGATTAAATAAAAAGTAAAAAATGATAATTAATTTCTAAATAGAATGTATTTAGAATTAGTGTTTTTTAGAGTAAATATTTATTTTTTTGATTAATTGCAATAAATTATTATATTAATTTTATATATAAATTTTATGTGAAAATTGGAAATTTAAAAATATACTTTTTTTATAATTTTGACTGTTTTATAAAAATTTGAATAAATTTACAATTTAAATTTTTATACTAGTAGTAAAATATTTATTAGAAATATATTGAATGATAATTATAATTAAAATGTTAATAATATTGTATATAATTTCTTATAATTGATGTATAATATAATATTGATTAATCTATATAAAAATTGATAATTATATTTAAAATATAATAAATAATCATTTTTATGCCTATTTCATTTTTTCTTCATGTGCTTTTTATTTGGCCATCATTATTTCTTTGGTTCTAAAATAAATTAAATAATAAAAATTATTTTTGTTAAATTTTTGAATTTTCTTACTATATTTGGAAAAAGAAAAAAATTTTAATATTTTATAAATTATATTACATATAACTTTTTTTTAAAAATTGAAGGTCAAATTTATATATAAAAATGAAAAAAATATATTTATTTATCTAATTTTTAATGCTAAATAAAATATGAAAAATTGAATTAAATAATTATTGATAGAAATTTTGAATTTTAAATAATAAATTTTAATATTTAATTTATAGATTTTATTATTACTTATCCATTTTTGCCTGGAAGCTCACTCCATCTTTGTTTTTTTCTTATTTTTTTTTATCTGCATTTCTTTTTTAAGCTCTTTATCTGTCAATTTCTCTTTAATTTCCTCTGGACATTTATATTTTTTATTATGTATTTAATATTTTAGTTGTTAATTTTTTTTATTTTTTTTTACGATTTTAGTTTTTGTATATTTTATTTTATTTTGTGTTTTTCATATTTTTTAATTTCTTTATTAAGAATCTCTCAGAAATCAAAGAAAAAAAAATTAAAATATATACTATTTAATTTTTTCTTTTATTATTTATTATTGGTGTTTTTTTATTTAAAGTTATATTGTATTTTAATTTATGGAAGAAAATCGGATTTAGGTAGAATTTGCACTAATAAATAATAACAAGACTTTTAAAAGTAGAAATTAAAAAAATAAAAACTAAAAATTAAAAATAATAAATTGTTCAAAAAAAGCTAAAATGTAAATTTA
Source organism: Pseudocohnilembus persalinus (assembly GCA_001447515.1). Taxonomy (NCBI): domain Eukaryota; phylum Ciliophora; class Oligohymenophorea; order Philasterida; family Pseudocohnilembidae; genus Pseudocohnilembus; species Pseudocohnilembus persalinus. The sequence goes on from LDAU01000088.1 coordinate 83,897, forward strand.
AAGAAATTTTATAAAACTAGGGTAATTATTGAAAAGAAATTCTTATTGTTTATAAAAGAAAAGTTTTTTTAATTAAAAATTTGGGTTTTGCAGTTAAAATTCAGATTTAATAGAAGAATATATGAGATTTGAATACGGATAAGGTGGAATATTGGATTTTAAAAGTGAAGTAAATTGTAATATTTTTGTGGAAACTTTATGGGATGATTATTCTGCAGTAACAATTTAAAATTTAAAAGAAAGTTTTAATTACAAAATAAATGAATCTGAAGAGGGCGAAAAAAGTACAGTTGAAATTAAAAATACTTAAAAATAAAATTAAAATTAGGAATTTTTGAAAAGCATAGTTGAAATACCAGAGAATTTTAATTATGATATAGAAACATATGGTATATAAAGAGAATATTTAATATAATAGAACTATAACATAATTTAATTTTTAATTTTTTTAATTTAAAAATTTTATTTTATAATTATTATTTTTTAAAGGGGACATAATTCACAGAAAGACATTTATAAGTTCTAAGTTATATGGTGACGTGAGAGCAATAATAAAGAGTGTAGAAGGTAAATTTGAAGGTTCAAAATTAGCTTGCGAAAACATAGAAATCGAGACAAATTAGGGAGATATAAAAATTAGTTCACTAGACGTTTAAAACGGGAAATTCCGAACAAAAAGTGGTTAAATTTTTGCGAAAAGACTCGGAATTCCAGGTAAATTAGAAATCGAAAATTAAGAAGGAAAAATTAACTTAGAATCCTGCTACGCTTTGTACAGACATAATAAAGAGAGTTAGATTTCGATAAGAGGGGAAAATCCGGCTGTTAATATGGGTTTTACTTAGGGAAATGTCGAAATTTAGTTGTAAAAAGGGAAGGTTTTTATTAGGGCATTGGACGCTGCTAAGTTGAACATAAAGGCTAAATAGGTAAAAAAATATGTTATATAATTAATATATGTTAAAAAATTTTAAGTTTTTTTATATATGATTTATTTTTGATAAATATTTTTATTAAAATGCTTTTTATAAATTATTTTTAAGAAATTATTATTAAGATTTTAAAAATTTTTTTTTATTATACTTTTATTTTTTTCAATTTTTTTTGTATTAATTTTATTTTATCAAATATTTTTTTTAATATGCTTTGTTATAATGTTTTTTAAGAATTATTTTTATGAAATTATTATAAAGATTTTATAAATGATTTTTTATTATACATTTATTTATTTTTTTATTAATTTTTTTTGGTGAGATAGTGATTATTTTAGATGCAAGGTTTTTTGGGTTTATAATAATTTTTATATTTTGTTCTTTGTTTTTTTAGTTATCATTAAATTTGTTTATTTGGGAATTATTTTTTTAGGTTAGGGCTAATATTAATTAAGTTTTGGAAGATAGTTTAATTGAGGGAGAAGATATATAGCTGCATTTTGTAGAGAGTATTAAAAATGTAAATATTAGATATTAGAGCGAAAATGGTGATTTAATTTATTTTAAAGGAAGTTCAGATAGTGGATATCCTACCTTGGAAATAAGAAATATTGGTGAAAATGGAACAATTGTATTTTAAGAATAAAAAATTGATTACTGATATTTAATTACTATTTTAAATTTTTAATAAAATTTAAGTAATTTAATTTATTTGTTTATTATAGTAGAGAAAATAATCTTTTATTAAAAAATAATTGAAATATATAATATAATTAAATATTTGATTAAATTCTATCCCCATTTCAAAAATATATAAAATTAAATAAAATAATTTATAAAAATTTCAGAAAATTACATATAAAAATCTAAAAATAAAATTCGCATATTTATCTTTTTAAAAAATAAGCATGAAATCTCAAAAAAGATCAAACAAATAAAACAAAATTATTAAATAATAAGAAAAAGGAGTTTTATTAGAAGGTAAATTTTAATGTGAATGCCATGGAATGTTGCACAAATTAATAAATAATTGTATAAATTGTGGAAGAATTGTGTGTGAATAGGAAGGAGAAGGAGAGTGTTAAACTTGTGGAAATAAAATCGTGGCAAGAGTAATTAAAAAGAATAAAAAATAAATAAAAAAAAATTAAAAAAATAAATAAATATAAAAAACATAATGAAATTAGAAATAATTATTTAAAGAACATATATAAAATAATTCAATCATAAATATTAAATAAATATATATAAATACATACAATTAAATATAAATATAAATATATATATATACATATAATTAAATATAAATATAAACATATATTCATATAATTAAATATAAATATAAATATATATTATTGTAAATTTAGGCAATTGGTTAGGGAATTTAGTAAGTGTAGGAAAATACTCTATAGATGGAATTTCCAGCTTTTGATTAGGACTTGGATTTAGAAAAATAGAAGGCAATTTAGCTGAAGAATACTTTGATTAAGAGAGATAAATCTGATTTTATTAAGAATAATGTGTTTGATGAGCAAGTTGACTGGTATTAGATTTAGGATAATGTGTGGTAAAGTAAAGAAAATAGGGAAAAGGCAGTGGAAAGATTAATTGAAAGAAACAATAAAATGCAGGAAATTTAGAATTCACATGACGTTTTTTTCGACCCTTAAACTGGGACTTGGTAAAATTTTATAATATAAAAAGTTGAAAGGGAAATTTTTTAAAAAAAATAAGATAAATTTTTTATTTAATATATATGTTGAAGTTTTTGAGTAATTTAGTATTTATTTTTATATGTTTTTTATTTGATTAAGAATATCTTGTTGTTTTTGAGGAATTTAATATTTATTTTTATATGATTTTTATTTAATTAAAACTATTTAATAGGACTGGGTAAGAAAGATAATTTGATGAAAAGTAGTTTTTGGAGTCAGCTAGGGAATTTTAGAATACTATGACTGGAGATAGTGGTGATAGACAGAAAGGAGAAGTTGGGGTAAGTAATTTATCTTAGTAAGAAAAATAAGTGTATGATATAGTTAGAAGTGAATTTTAAGAATAGTAGAAAAATATTAAAAAAGATAATTAAGATAAAAATAAAAATAATAATTAGAAACAAAGTAAGGGAGATAAAAAAAATTAAAAAAAATAAGAAGAAGTCAAAGAAATAGAGAAACCTTTAAAAACTCCTAAAATTGTTTAAAATTAGGACGATTTTTACTCCTAATTTATTTGATTATAACTAAGTTTATAATTATTTTTGAAAAAATTTCTGATTTTATTATATATATTTATTTATAAATAAATAAAAATGACAAAGATATTAATATATAATTTTAAAATTGTATTTAATGAAAAATATCATAATAGAGTTTTAAGGATATTTTTAGATAATATTCATTTTTGTAAGATTTTAAAATTAAACAAATAAAAAATTTTAAATAAAAATTAATAAGATTTATAATTAAATTTTTAAAATTGTTAGGATTTTTATGTTAAATTCTGATTTTCATAAGATAAAACTTATCATTTCTATTTGTTATTATTAATAATTATAATTATTTTAATTATTTAAGAAATATAATACTTATAGTTTTTATTTGTATTAAAATTACTAAAAATTTTTTATTCGAGGAATTCTCAAAAAATAATAAAATAAAAAATAAAAATAAATAGTTTTTTTTAAAGATTTTTAGTTAAAAATTTGAACAACTAAAGAATATTGGTTAATGTCACAATATAAATAATAACAAAAGAGTAAGTTAATATAAGGAAATTAGAAATTAGTAGAAGCTTGGATAAAATTAGAAAATGTTTTATATACAAGTGATCCTTTATACGATGATAATGTTACAGAATTGAATTTATTAGATGATTTAAAAAGTGTTAGAAAAGAAGAAGGAAATTAATTATCTAAAAATAATAATAATATAAAAAATAATATAAATAATATTAATAATAATTTTAACAGTAGTTCAAATCGTAATTTATTTGTGTCTGGAAATGGGAAACGACCTTAAACTTCAAAAACAGTTTTAAATTAAATGTAATAATTGAGAAATAATACAGAGAGTTTAAGGAAATTTTAGCAGAATCGGCCGGGTTCTGCTTAGTTTAATTTGGTTAAAAATGGAAATAATTAGCTGTTTTTTTAGAGTGGAAATAATTAAAATAGTTTAAATTATTAAAATAAAAATACGAGTTAAAAATTTAGAGTATAAAGTGGGAAAAAATTGGGGGTTTCTAGGCCGGTATCAGCTTTAAATATTAAGAATAATAATTTTCTTAGTTTTAATAATTAGAATTAGAATTAAAATTAATAGTTAGAAGCTAATTTTTAATAAAATTAGTAGTAATTTTATAATAATACAATATAAAGTTTAAATAATTATAAAAATATTAACAATGTTTAGTCTATGGGGTAATTTTAGGGAGAGTAGTTTTAGAGTTCTTTTAATTAGGGATTAAATGCGAGTAAAAAAGAAAGAATTAGTAAAGTTGCAAGTTTAAAAAGTTTAATGAATTTAAGGGCTTAATCAAGACCTCATAAAGCTGTAGGTGTGTCAAATAATTAACAGGAAAAATAGGATTTAAAAATTTTAGAGCAAATACCGAAAGAAGATATGAGTGAGTTGATATCTAAATCCGAGGCAAATAAAATTAATTAATTCAAATTAAATTTTTTTTTATAAATTTATTGTTAATTAGTTTTTAAAAATTTCAAGTTTTTTTATTAATTTTTATTAAATTTTAGTTAATTCATAGTTTGCATGTTGATTAAATTTTGGATTTATTTACTGCAAAGTGTTTGGATTAAAAAGTTGAGTATAAGCCTGAATAAGCTGTTAAATTTATAGAAAAAATAAAGAAATAATGTAAGAAAAGAATTTTTAACATTAGTGAGCAAGGTTTGGGTTTGGAAAGTGCGTATACTTTAGTATATTTTTATAATTATATTAATATTTAATTTATAAAAATATAAAATATAATATATGTTTATTATTTTACTATTATGAATTTTTTTGTTATTAAATAATTTTTTAAAAATTTAATTTTTAATAAATATAATAGGCGCATATTTTTTAAGATAATTAGCATTTTTAATAGTTGATTTTAGAAAAGAATACTTTAGGATGCAGTGGTATTGCTTTAATTGGTGAAGCTTTAAGATATAATAATAATATAATTCATTTAAATGTTTAATCAAATGACATAAACTAAGATGGATTTGTATCATTATTCGAATCTTTGTTAGAAAATTATTCATTAGTTAGTTTAGACTTAGGGTCCAAAGAAGGTCTTTCAAGAAATAAGTATAAAATTTTAAAAATAATAAGTATATAATATTTTAATAAAAGCAAATTAAAAGGATAATATTTATAATTTATAAAAATTTTGGTGATTAAATTGAAATTTTTTTTATATTAAAAACCGTAAATAAATAAAAATTTAAATGGAAACTAGTTTTTTATTATTTTTTTTTAAAAGATTAAACGATTTTTCTGCTGAGCATTTGGGAGATTTACTGAGATACAAAGACATTTATTAATTTTTAAAATTATAAGGGCTTAGTATATCAATTCAAGGAGTGGAATAGATATTATAAGGGCTATAAGTGAGTAACAGTTTAGTTTATTTAGATATTTCGAATAATTAAATAGGAGTTTAATTAACAGAATTACTGTACAGATATTTATAAGGGACAAATATTTAGGAGTTAAATATTTCAAAGAACGAAATTGGAGACCAGGGGGTCGTGCATTTGAGCGAAATGTACGCAATTAAGCCTAAATTATTTAGATTTAGGAAATTAATTTTGAGCGGAAATAGAATTGGGTCTACGGGGGCGAGCCGACTTTTTAACGGGATTTAGAAAAATCCTTATTTGGAAGAGTTGGTTTTGGATGACAATAAATTTTCGGGGAAGTTGTTTTGTAGTGTGCAGAATTTTTTGTGGGAGAATTAGAAATTGAAAATTTTGAGCTTGAATAACTGTTCGATTACGAAGGAAGGAGGAGAGTATATTGGGTATGGGTTGTCGAAAAATAGGTTTTTATAGGAGATTTATTTGGCAGGTAAGATAAATTGACAGGAAAAAAAATGGAATAAATATATTTTAAATTATATAAAATAGATTTAATTGAATTTAGAATATGATTAATTTAACAAATATTTATAATTTAAATTTTTGAAAAGAAAATATGCTGAAAGATTACGGCGCTAAGATTTTGGCTAATAGTTTAAAAGAAAATATAGCTCTTAAAATTTTGGATTTGGAAGGGAATAGAATTGGAGATGAGGGGGGAATAGCTTTAGGAAATACTTTGAATTCTTAAGAAATAAAATTAGAAAAAGTGAATTTAAAAGATAATAAATTACACGATTATAGTGGGATTATATTGGCAGAAGCCTTAAGAGAAAATAAACGTATTTTAAAGTTTAATATCGACAGAAACCCGATTTCTTATAAGTATATGGACGAAATATAAAAATCAGTTTAGTTTAATATAAGTGAGAAAAAAAGAAGACAGATTCCTGATTATATGGAAGAAATGAAAGATTTGTAACTGTTTGAAAATTAAAAATATGACAATTAAGAAAAATAGGTAAAGAAATATATTTTAATTATCTTGTTTTTTATTTATTTATTTTTTTTATAATTTAAAAAAGCAATAATTTTTAGTATATACATATTGATAATTATTATAAAATTTTCAGATTTAGCTTAATAAAAAATAAAGGCAGGTGGAGAAGGAATTGGAGGATTTTATAAAGGAAAAATAAAGAGAAGAGAATATTGAATTTGCCAGGAGTAAGAAATTGGAGGACGAGTTGTAAAATAATACTGATGAATACAATAAAATGGTAGATGAGTTTAAATATCTGACAATTGATATGGAATAATTTATGAATGATATAGAAACAAAAATAAAATACACAGATAATAACATAAGTAATTAAAAATAAAGAGCTTTTTAGTTAAAATTTTTATTAATTTAATTAACTTATTATTTATGAAATATTTAAAATTTAATATTATATTTTTAGATGTGGCTAGACTGGATATAAATAGAATGAATAATGAAGTTGAAATGTCGAAATAAAGCAGACCTTAATTTAAAAAAAGAAAACAGGATTAGTTATTTTATTAAGAGAGTAAATTATAAGAAACAATAAGAGAAATTACGAAAACGAAGGCCGGGTAAAAATTATAATTATAATCATAAATATAAAATTTTTAAAATAAATTAATATTTTGACTTTTTTATAATAATTTTAATATTTAAAATAATTTTTTTTACTTCTTTTTAAGGCAGGAAGGATTTTAGAAAGAGTTGAGTCTGACTAGGATAGAAATTGAGAAATTATAGAAAAAATTATGGAGATATGAGCAAGGACTTGATAGTGAAGATGAAGATGAAAAATTATAAAAAGAAATAGAAAAATAGAAATAAATTGAAGAATAATTATAAAAAGAATAAATTTAGAAAGAGTTAGAAGATAAAGAAAATAATAAAAATAAGAAAAAAGGAGGTAAAAAAGCCAGTAAAAAAAAATTGAAATCTAGTAAAAATTTAAAAAGTTCTAAGAATTTAAAAGCCAATAATAAATGAAATGAAATTAAAAAAAATTTTATTTATAAAAATTTTATTTTAATTAAAGGAGTTATAAAATATATTAAAAAAAAAAATTTATTTTGTAAATATAGTATATTATTTTATAGTTTAATTAAAATATAATTATAATGATATTAATTTTTTAAGGTTTATTTAAAGTTAATGAGTTATTAGTTTTAAATTTTTTATGTTTTGGTATAGAAATATTTTATAAAGTTTTTTGTAATATTATATATTGTTTTCAAAAATATATAATTATATTAATATAAATTAGAATTTTATAAATTAGGAAAATATAAGATATTTATCATTTATTTTTTAATTTTATTCAATTAGCTAAAATTCCGTTTTATTACAAAGAGAGTTTCAAATGTTCAAAAATTTATAATTAATCTTCGAAAGGTAAACCGTCAATGTGAGAAGTAAATCTACTCAAAGAGTCAGTAGAGCTCAAAACGATGGTGTGCAAGTAAACATAGGCGAACATTCCCTTAAAAATAAAAGAATTTTAATTAAAAATTAATAACAAAATTAATAAAAAATAATGAGGATTTATTTATTATATATTTTTTTATAATTTTATTTATATATATTTACCATAATTAATTAGCAGTCAAATCTATCGATGAGTCCTCCGTGGCCGGGAATAACATCTCCGAAATCTTTAATTTTGATAGCTCTTTTAATTCCAGAGGCGAAAAATCCTCCGAAGGGAGCAATTAAAGAGGCAAAAAGACTCATAATCATTGCGTGGATGTTAAATTCTGAAATGTATATGTGTTAAACTCCAGTGAAATGTAAAAATTGGGGTAAATTATACTATTATAATTGCATTTATGAACTGAAGGTACAAGATTCAAATTGGAAAGGAATTACGTTTAAGGTTCTTTGGGGACAAATAAGGGCGGGAACGAAAAGAGCGAAATAAGAAATCTAAAATAAAAATAAAAATTTTAGAAAAAATTTTTGTTTTAAACTTTATTTATATTTAGTTTTTTACCAAGAAAGCCCAAATAATAGAAGAAAAGGCACCTCCTATGAAACCTTCCCAAGTTTTTTTAGGTGAAAGTTAAATTAATTGATGTTTTCCAAGGAAAAATCCGAAGATGTATGCAAAAATATCATTGGAAATAACTAAAGTAGCTGGTAATAAAAACCAAATAATACCTTCGAATAAATTTTATCCCATAAACATAGTTGACCCAATAATAAAGAAGCATCCTAACAATTAATATTGAATTTAATGATTATCAATTGATTTTAGAATAAAATAAAACATTGTAATTTTGTTTATTATTCTAATTTTAAATTTTGTTTTATTAATTAATTATTTATCTGAATTTTTTAATAAATAAATTACCTAAATGAGTCCAACCAAAAACTCTTAATTGATATCTATAATAACCAGGTTTCAAAGAAAGAGTAAATGCTACGAATCCAAAAGCCCAAAGCATGAAAAATATGACATTATGATATTTGGCTAGTAATTATAAAGTTTCACATTAAAAAATTAAGTGAGGTAATTTTGCTTTAACAGTTGAACCTACTGAATAATACAAAGCTGAAAAGAAAAAGTGCCAATTAATAATATTAAATAAAGGGATTTCTTTTTCTTTGTCTACTCTTCTTTTAAGTCTTAAAAGTTCTTAGAACATTACTAAAAGAATATATAGGTAAATTATTAATTTATAGATTTAAAAATGTATTTTTAATAGGAAATTATTTTTTTAAATATATTTTTTATGAATTTTTAATATTAATTTTAATTTATCTTCTTACAAATAGAAATCAAAAGAATCAAAAGATAAGTGTAAAAAGGCCCAGCAGCAATGATAGCGAAGAATCCTCCTAACATAATCAAGGTGTAAGTGGTTCTAACTACGAAACTAAAAAATGAATAAATAAATAAAAAAATAAATGAATAAAAAAATGAATAAATAAATAAAAAAATAAATGAATAAAAATAAAAATAATAAACTCTAATCTTTTATTTTTATTTATGTTTTTTAAATTATTATTTTATTTTTTTATCATATAGTTTAATAGTTTTATTAAAATATTTTCGCCTTTAGTTGATTATATAAAATGTTATAAAAGACCATTATTTTTAGAGATAATTTAAGTTTTTTGGAAATATTTTACATTTATATAATATAAATAGTATCTATGTTTTTATTTTCGTGTATTTTAACAAGTTTCTTTTGTTTTAAAAGATTTTATTAAAAAATTTTTAATTATTTTTTAATTATTTATTGTAATAAACTAATTCATCTCATGTTTTTATAAAATAAATATTTCTAAACAAAATTTGTTTTAAATTTCTGTTTTTACTTGGACTTTTTGGGTTATTGTTGTTTTTTATCATCTTTTTGAGGCTATTAAGTTTCTTTTTTAGGCTATTATGATTGTTTTCCCTTAAATATTATTAATTTATTTATTTATTTTATTGTAAAATAGATATAATTATTTAATTAAAGATACTGAAAATTATAAATTTTTAAAATTATTTGTTATTTTTTTGTAGCTTGAAATGAGCTAAGATTTATTATTTACTCTGAATTTAACTTCAGGTTCAGAAAATTCATTTTCCGAAGTTTCATCATCTTATTTTCTCATTTTTATAAGTATATTTATTTATTATTATTTTTATTAAAATTCTTTTTGTTTTTTTTATTCGATTAATTTATTTTTTTAATTAGTTTTTTTAATAAATTGTAAATTAATTTCAAATTTTTGCTTTTCAACTTTAAAATATTAGTATTTTATATATATTATACTTTACTATATGTAAAAAATGTTTGAATTATATTCTTTTGTTTCATTTTATATTTATTAATTTTTCAAAAAGCGGTGAGTATTAATAAAATCTAACTAATTGATTTTTAATTTAATTAATCTTCCTAATTTTACTTGTTAATTACAAGATATATGATGTTTTTGGAAATTGAGTAATGTATAAATAATATAATAATATAAATTTGGTGAATTATATGATATAAAAATAATAAAATAATTTAAAATTTAAATATAATTTAAATTGAAAAGTTAGCTCATATTTATAAACACGTGTACGAATTTGTTGTTATAAGATTAAAAATACAAATATCAGATTTTAAAAGATTTAAAATAAAAAATTAAATTAAAGATATTAAAGATTTTAATATATACTAATATAACTTATATAATAAAAAACATAAATAATTGAATAAATAAAAATTAAAAAAAATTAAAAATTAAAATTTATATCATAAAAATAAGATTATTATAATTTAATATAATAAATATATTTTTATAATTTAAATAATTTTTATATATTTTTTAATATGATAATAATAATGCATTGGAATATTTTTTATTAACTTTTTATAACATAAATACTTAGAATACTTATTTTGAAAATTATTTTAAGTTATTTATTAATACCAATATAAATAAGATATATTATTTAAAGTGTCATTAAATATTTATTTTAATTTGTATTTAGAATATTTTAATTTTTTAAAATATCAATTATATTATTTATTCTTAATTTTATTATAAAAAAAATTATGAAACTTTTTTACAAATTTGGATTATAATATTATTTGGCTTTATTTTTTATAAGTTTATATATTAAGACAAAATTACTTTATTTTTAATTTTTTTAATTTCTGTATGTAGATATATTGGTTATTGAGTATAAATAACTTATTTTATTTAAGTATATTTATTAATATAGTTTTTTTTTTTTTTTGAATATAAAAGCAACATTCTCAAATTTTAATTATAATAGTTTTTATTTTATTATAATAATTTTATAAAGATGAATTTGAAATAAAAATAATGGGCGTGAAACTATTAAAAATAAGTGAATGAATAAATAAGATTAATTAATATAGAGATTAGTTAAAAAATATTAGTGAATTGATTATTTTAAAATAAAAAAATTAAATGATAAAAATAAATATTATCAGGAATTAGGAAAATTGTGTTTATTTTTGAGTGTTTTTTGTATTTATTAATAAATATAAGCTTATTTAATAATTAATTTAATTATTTATTTCAATAATATAAAGCAATATAAAGAAATTATTTTAAAGAGTTTATTAGATAATAAAAAACAAAAAGCAAAATAAAAGAAAAAAAAATAAATTAAAATAAAAAGCGAATTTTTTTTAATTTTTTGTAAAACTAATTATATAACTTATAAAATAAAAATGGATAGTAAAGTAGATCCTTCGAAGCCAATTATAATAGAGGAAAAAATTTAATAAGTAAGGGGAGAGGCTAAAATTTTTAAGTATTAAAAGGGGAAATTGTTAGGGAAAGGAGGTTTTGCTAAATGTTATGAGTTTATAAAATTAGATACTAAGAAATTAATGGCCGCTAAAATAATTCCAAAGGTAAAAAACACAAAAAAAATAAAGGAAAATAAAAAAAACACAAAAAAATTTTTAAACTATAAAGAATTTAGGTTAAGCTAAGATTATATATCTGTAAATTTTAATTGTGAATCAGTTATTTTCTTTTAATGAAAATTTTTTTTTTTTTGTATTGAAAAAAATTATAATGAGTTTTTTTATTATGAAGCTTTGATTGTTATTAATAAGGATATTATTAAAGTGCAACTTTTTTAACTTTTTTTTGATTTTAAGATTTGATTTTGAAGTTTGAAAAATCTTAACAGTTTAATGTAAGTTATGTTTTATTTTAAATTGTTTTTTGGTTTGGAATTATATACGTTTAAATTTGAAAAAAAATTAAAAAAAAATTGCTAATATATATATATATTTAAAAGTTTATGTTTTGATTATAAAAAATTTAATTAGAATTTAAACTTAATTTAAATAAAGTAGAGTTTAGTTTTTTATTTATAAAAGGGTTTATTTTTATTAAATTTTTGTTTTATATAAATAAAATAAATATAATTTAATTTTTAGTCTACTTTGACTAAATCAAGAGCGAAGTAAAAGTTGATTTCTGAGATTAAAATTCATAAAAGTCTTTCTCATTTGCATGTAGTTAAATTCGAACACGTTTTTGAAGACCATGATAATGTTTACATTTTATTAGAGTTGTGCACAAATTAGACTTTAAATGAATTAATTAAAAAAAGAAAAAGGTTAATAGATTTAGAAGTTTAATGTTTTATTATATAGATTATTTCAGCACTTATTTATTTGCATGAAAATAGGGTTATACACAGAGATTTGAAATTGGGTATTTAAAATTATGATAAAAAAATAATTTATTAAAAATATTTATTTTATATTTTGGAATTTAAGTTTGTTTTAATTAGGTTTTTATTATAATATTAAATTTAAGGTAATTTGTTTATTAATGATAAAATGGAAATTAAAATTGGAGATTTTGGGTTGGCCACTAGATTGGACTTTGATGGGGAAAAGAGGAAAACAATTTGTGGTACCCCTAATTATATAGCACCTGAAATTTTGAAGGGTAAAGGACATAGTTATGAAGTAATTACAAAATTTTTATTTTTAAATATGAATTATTTATTAATTTAATTAATTAATTTATTTATTTAGGTCGATATTTGGTCTTTGGGAGTTATAATTTATACAATGTTGATTGGAAAACCTCCTTACGAAACCCCTGAAGTTAAAACAACATATGAAAAGATCAAATAAAATATATATACTTTTCCAGATAGTGTGCCTATTGCTGACACTGCGAGAGGTAACAATTAAATTTTAAAATAAAAAAATAAAAAGAGGATAATTTTTTTTTTAGAGACTTTTTTAGATAAATTTTATTTTTATATAATAATTAGCAATTTTGTTAAAATTTTTTTAAATTATTTTTAGCTTTGATTACTAGAATTTTGAATTTGGATCCTTCTAAGAGGCCAAATTTGAATGAAATTGCAAATCATCCATTTTTGAACACTGGAGGGACTATTCCTAGAGTTTTACCTTAGTCAATTTTAGGAATTCCCCCTTCTTAATCTTATTTAAAATAATTCCAGCCTTAAGGAAACACTTTAAGAGTAAATTAACTTCCTTAAAGGTTAGGCGAGACTGGAATGTAAAAAACATTTAGTAAAGATAAAAATAATTTTATGTCAACTGATAAATTTGGAAATAGGAACGAAACTAGAGGTCCTTAGTGGGGGATGTCTACGGGAAACAATTGGTCAAGCAGTAAAATGAGTAACTAAAAAGAGATTAATAGAAAATAATTATTAGTCGATATTATTTTTTAATTAATTTATATATATATTTATTTTTGGTTTGAAGAATAATTGATAGTGGTTATTTTGAAAGATTTTGGAATAGAGTTTTAAATAAATTTGTTAATTAATTATTTATTTATTTATTTAATTTTTATTTTTATTTTAGATGGAAATAGACCCGGCACTTAATCTAAGACTGGAAATTCAGTTTCAAGTAAAAATTTACCTTTAACAAGTAATATGCAGACCCATGTGATGCGAAAAACCGGGCCAAGGGGGTCAAATGATGAAGGAAATAAATAGGAAACTTGGGTAAAATCTTGGGTAGATTACAGTTCAAAATACGGATTGGGTTATTTTTTATCAAATGGGTCAAGTGGGGTATTTTTCAACGATTCTACAAAAATAGTTATGAGTCCGAATAAATAATATTTTGAGTACATGGAGAGAAGGCAGAGTGATAAATAGGACGTTATAAATTCTTATCCTATAAAGGATTATCCTAGTACGTTGTAGAAAAAAATAACTTTACTTTTCCACTTTAAGAATTATTTGGAACAGGAACAAAAATAATAAAATTAATAGGCTGAAACCAAGATTTCTGAAGGGACTCCTTTGGTTTACGTTAAGAAATGGATGAAAACTAAGCATGCTATTATGTTTAGGTTAAGTAATAAAATAGTTTAGGTGAATTTTTCTGATAAAACTGAGATTTTATTAAGTGCTGAAAATAAATTGGTTACATATGTTAATAAAGTGGGCGAAAGGAGTAATTATCCACTTAATACTGCTCTGGATTCAACTAATACGGAAATGTCTAAGAGACTTAAATATACTAGGGAAATTTTATCACATATGTTAAATTAAAATTAGCCCAAATAATAGCAGTAGGGAGATTAATAATAAGAGCAAAATGAAGCTTAGGAAGAAGAAGGCAAAATTCAGAATTGAGAGCGGATTTGGTTAATTTATTAACATGTTTACTTAATTTTATTTTTTCCAAAATTTTTAATAAAAATAAAAATAATAATAATATAAGTTTTAATTAATGCCTGTTGTAATAAATATAATAATTTATAGAATTTAAATTTAAAATAGGAATGGGTTTATCGTTATATAATAAAAATAATATCCATATAGAATAATTAATGAAAATAAGTGAATTGAATTATATTATATATAAATTTATTTATGATTTTATTTAAAATATAATTTATAGGTATTAAAATTACTAAATTATAATTTATTCGAATTTTTTCAATTTTTTATTTATTTATGAAATGAATATTTATATAAAATAAGAAATATTTTCATTTATTTTCTTTTTGAAAATTTTTTCGTATATAATATTAAAAAAGTTCAATTTAAAAATGAATGTGATAATTAATGTAAATTCTGAATTTTATTAAAGATAAAAATGGAAGATTGCAATGAAAAATATGTTTTTCTATAGATTTTTAATTTTTTATACTATGAAATATTTTATTATTTGATTTTTATTCCTCAACGGAAATAGTAAGCATAAAATAAAGTTGTTTTAAAAATTCTTTTTTTATATTTTTTTAATAATTATTATTTAAATTTAAATTATTTATTTAATGTATAATTATATTAATTTATTAAATAGAATTTTATTAAAGTGCAAACTAATTGGAACTTTAGGATGACATTAAATAAGAAAAGTGTTATAAATTTAATTAGATAAAATATATTAAAATTTTAATTAGATATTAAAGAGATATTTTAAATAAATTAAATTTAGTAAATTAATTTTAAATATTTATTTATTAAATAATTAAATTGATTAATTTATTTATTAAATTAAATTTAATTTAATTTACAGTTTTTTTGGAGTTATGTACTGAAGTTCTCTTTATTTTTACCTCTTTTGACAAAGAATTATATAATTATAATTTTGTTAAAAAATTTTGAAAAATAAAAAATAATTTATTATTTTAAATTAAATTAAATATTATTATTAAATTTATATAAATTATTAAAGATATTAAATTAAACATTTATTTAAATTAAATAAGTTTCTTAAATTTGAATTTAAAGTTATTATTAAATTATTAATTATTTATATACTATGTAACTTAGTATTAGTAAATTAAAAATCAAGTCCTGGAAACATAGCAAGTTAAAGCAGGGTTTTAAATTCAAATAAAAATAAACTTTAAATAAGTTCTTCATTTCTATTATTACATTTATGAATACTTTTAATAAAAATAAATAAATAAATGATAAAATTATATATTTAATTTATAAAAAATTGATTTATTTACATAATTTTAATATTACATCATATACTATTAATAATAATTATTATAAGCATCAGTTCCTTAAGCGGGAACTTGCTATTATTATTATGCTCCAGGCCTAAAAATTAATTGTTATATTAATTTAAAATAAAATTTGCTTTATTTTTAAATTTATTTACTATCTTAGTTCTGATTATCCATGAGCATATCTGCAATTAATTCCTAATTTTTTAAAAGTATACATATAATTTTTTCCTATTATTTTATAAAAAAATTATTTTACCATGCACACAACTATTGGAAGCAGTCCAGTTTTTGCATAAAGTTGTTTTTAATTTGGTTCCAATATTTCTTAATTCTTATTCTCCATGGGCAAAAGAACAGTTAGGTCCATTTTAACATTATCCTTAAATAATTAAAAAAAAGATTTATTTATATATAAAATTTTTTTTTATATTTCTGTATATTTTTAAATCATCAAAATAAAAATTAAAAGCTATATAAAAAATTTATAAAAAATACATAGAAAATTATTTAAATTATTTAAATTATATAAAAACTATACATATATATTTATACAAAATTTTTATTATTAAATTAAATTGGCATAATCTAAAAAAGTTTTTTTCTTTTTTTTTTCTTATATGTTTAAATTATTTACCCATTTAATAAAGTCTACAAAGTTTAGTTTTGGTAAGATTAGGAGCTTATTAGAGTTCTTTAGGGTCATGAGCAAAGGTACAAGTAGTTCCTCTGGTGCAGGTTCCTTTTAAGTGGTTAGTACACATTTTAGTTTTATAAAGATTTTGGGCTTTAGGCTACTATTAAATTCCTTATTATTATTACATATATGGGTTCATCATTTATTATTGGTAATATTACATATACATTTAATATTATTCAGGAGTGTATTGGGAAAGGTCGGGTTATTAAGAGTCTTGTTGGAGTCCTTGAGATGATTGTAATCCTTGTTATTAAGGTTGTTATTCTTATTACTATTATTATTAAGTTTAAGGTTACTGTTGTTATAATTGTTGTTATTGAGCTAATTATTAATAATATTATTGGTATTAAGCAGCAGGGTCGGTAGCTTGGTAACTCATTTAAAATTCAGAATTTTAAGTTCTTTGTAAAAAAAAAAAAAGTTAAGTTTATATTTAGATGTAATATTTAAATATAATTTTGTCTAGAAGGCTGTTTTAAAGCAATTAAATAAGCTTTTTTGCCTAAAAATTAAAGCTAGATTTTTTCATTATTAAAAATTAAAAAATTAAAAATTAATTTTTATTACTGTTACTATTATTATTCTTAAGGTTGTAATTGATTATATTATTAGGCTAATTCTTTGTGTTTGTCTGAAACTTTTTTATGTTTTCTGATTAATTTGGTTACAACTCCTTATCTTTAAGTTTCTTCCAATAATTTTGACAAGGGTAACATATCCTTAAAATAAAATAAATTAAATAAATGTTAAAAAAAATTTTAAAGCATCATTTAAATATTTTTCATAAGAATAAAATAAGAATTAACATTTGGAAATAAAAGGATTTATATAATTTATAAAAATAGTGAAATTTATATTACTTTTTTATTTTTTTTAACTTTTCTGACTTTTTTGTTGGTTTAAGGTAAATTATTTGTTTAGATATCTTATTAATTTTATTCTTAACTGGCTTATTATTGTTCTTATTCAGACATTTTGTTTTTAAGAGTTTGTTTTTGTAATTTTACTGTTTATTTTTTATTTTTTATTTTAGGGTTTTGTTGGTTTTTATTAATTTTTTTATTTTTTTTATTATTAATTATATAAATAAGAGATATATGAGGCTATATATGGTATATAAATAAAGGGTTTTATGTATTCAATTGTATATTATATATGAGAAAGGAATATGAAATTATCCCTTTTGTTTTTTAAATATGTGAATAATGTAGAATGTTTTTATTTATTTATTGCGCTATAAATAAGAATTAAATTTATTAATTAAAGCTGAATATAAAAACTTCTAGATTTTAGATGATTTTTCTTTAATATTTGTTGTGATTATTTTAGCATATAATAATAAAATTATTTTATATTAATATTTAGCATATTTTTATAATAAATAAGTAAAAAGCTTATAAATAATTTATATATTATTAAATTATAATGCATTTAGATAATACATGACATTTTTTGTGCCATTTATTTCAGTCATTAAAATTAAAAAGTTCTTCAAATTCATATATTTTTAATAATACAAAATATAAAAAATATAGCATAAAAAACATGAGTAAAGCATATTATTGTTGTTAGTGCTCCGACTAATTTTTATCTAAGTTTTTGACTGTTTTTCTTAAAATAAATAAAAATTTAAAATAAAAAAATAAGTAAAATTTATTATATTATTTACTATTAATTTTCAAGCATAACGATTCCAGGGCCTTTAAGAATTAACATTTATTTATAAAATTATTGAATTTCTATTTTTGGAAACTAAAAGAAAGATTTTTTATATTAAGGAATTTTAAATGTAATTGATTCTGAATAAGCTATTATATTGTCATATTTAACTTAAATAGATTCGTTTTCGCCTAAATTTTTTTCTATTATTATATTTTCAGTTTGCAAGTATAAGTCACATATTCTCTAAATTTAAAATTTTTTAACCATTTTATAAAAAATTTTTTATTATTTTTATTTTAGAAAGTAAATAATTACTTTTTATATAAGGTTTTATGTAGGTATTGTATTTTTAAACCATTTTACATATTAAAGAGTTTTGGGAATATTTTTATCTTGTTTATTAAGGGTGAATTCAGGGGATTTTAATGCTTTTTATTTTGATATAAAAATAATTTATTTTAAGTATGTTAATTAAAAATTTAATTTTTTAAAATAAAATTTTAAATTACCCAAAATAGTATCGCCTCTTACAATTAAGTTAGGAAAATAATTTTGATCAATTTTTAAGATTTTACCTTAGTTTTTGGATAAAGCTGCTAATTATAATGGTTATTTATCTTTATTTGTTTCTATATTTTATTGAATTTAAATGAAGGACATTAAACTGTTTTTAAAATTAAATAAAATAAAAAAATTAAATATTTATTTTTATATAAATTTTGCGATTATATTAAATATTTTTACTGCTCTAATAATACTAAATTTATGGGCAAAATATAAGGAAGCATATTTTCAAATTTTTATTTTAATGTTTATTTTGTATATATTTATTTTATTTGCAAATTTTCTGAGAGAAAAAGAATATTTGAAGACCTTGTAAATATACTATATTAGTCTGATTGTATTAATTATAAAATTTGACTGTTTTGTCCTGTTATATGTTCTGTATTTTCCGATTTTTCTTCATTATTGTTGCTATTTTATATTATTTATTCTAATAATTCGAAATCTATCTCTTCCATATTTTTTTTTTTTGGGTTTTAAATATATGAATTTGATAAAAAATTAAGTATTTGGAAAATTAATAAGATTATTTGTAATTTTTTTTTTCGATTGGTTTATTTATTTATTTAGATAATTAGTAAATAAATAGTTAGAATAGATTTTAATAGAATTATTGTTAAATTGGAATAACTAGGAACCTCATTACAAAAATAAAAAATTTACAAAATCAACCATATTTATAACTTTAATTGTATTTAAAAACTTTATATAATATATAATTTAAGGGAAATAATTTATAAAATAGTTTATATTAATTAGTATTAAATTAAATATTATATATACTTATATTAAAACTTTATTATAATTTAATTGCACATTATTAAATTAATTTATTTATCATTAAAATATTTTTTAGGTATTTTTTTTTTATTTGTTTGATATTTAGGTATGCTATTAAAAAGTATCAGTCTTGAAATTAAATGATTTCATCTTTAGGATTAAAATTGGAAGACATTTTTTTCTATTAAAATAATAAAAATTTAATAAATGATTATTAAAAAATTATAAAAATAAATAATATAAAATTAATTTAAATAAAAATTAATTAAACTTACAATAGGGATATGTCTGCCGAGTTATTATTTTTATGATTAATTTTATTATTGGTTAAATTCTTCTTGCTATTGCTATTATTACTAAGATTATTATTCTTATAATTCTTATAAATTTTCGTCATTTTCTTCTTAATCAAGGTCATATAGTTGATTATTACCGTTATTTATATTATTGATATTTATATTTATATTATTTATATTATTTATATTGTTGTTTTTATTGTTTAATTGGTCGTTAAGATCTTGAATCTCGTTAAATTGCCCATTTGGATATTGAGGTTCATTCATTTCAACTTATATATCTTTTTTCATTTAGGTACTGATGAACTAATTATGAAAATTTTAATAAGGTATATTTATTATTTATAATAATATATGATATAAATTTAATATTTAATAATTACGAAATTTTCTGGATTTTTTTGAGGATTTTTGAGTAAATTTTCTTTGAAAAGGAAACGATCTTAGTTAATTTGTTCAGATGACTATTTTTGCATTTCAATTTCAGGTTTTTCTTCGCCAGCATCATCTTTTATTTCACTTTTATTTAAATAATTGTGAAAAATTGAATTTGTTTAATTTTGTTAATTGTTTTTATTTTCTTCGTTTTCCTTTTGCTCTTCAAATTATCTTTTCTTTATTTATTCTGGTAAATTTTAAAGGTCTATATCGTTATAGTTGATGTAATTTTGATTAGCTTGACTTTTTTTAAGTAAATTTTTATACTTAATTTCGGATTTTGACTGGAATTATGGGGGGAATAATTTGTTAAATCTTTGATAATTTTCGAATAATTTTTACTGTTTTTCATCTAATTGTAAATTACTTGCCCTTAAATTAGATTATTTTATGTCATTTGCATTGATTTACTAGGAATACTATAAATTAATTTTCCTATCTTCTTATTATTTTTCTTCTTCGACTGGGAAATTGAGGATGTCAAAGGGTTGCAATTTTTTTTTTAGGCTTTGAATTTTACTTTTTTCTTTCAAAAATTTTTGTTATTCTAATTCTCTAATTTTTTCAGAAATTTCTATGTTTTCTTTTTGCAATTAGAGGTGTTTTTCTTTAAAGTTTTTAGGATTTAACATAAAATTTTGATTTTTTTGAGATTTGGCCCCGCAGCAAAGAGGAAGTTATTTTTGAGTTTTCATATAAAAATAAAGAACAGTTCTATTTACTTAAATTGCAATTTTATTAGTTTCTGGAGAAATATTTATACCATTTTTGATCAAAGCTAAAGTTCCAAATTTACTGTTGTGATCTTATAAATAGAAATTTCCATTTTAATAATTAATGAACCCATGACATCTTGAAACAGAAATATCAGTAACTTTCATATCAGAATCTGAACCTCTTCCCTATAATATATGAAATAAATTTAGTTTTTTGTTAAAATATGTATATTAATTTATTAATTATTTTTTTATATATAATTTATTATATATTGATAATATTTAATTTTATTTTATATATTATTTTCATTACAATTTTAATTTGATTTTTGTTATGCATGCTAATAATATGAACTCCTTTACATTCATTATTATCTTTGCTAAGAAATTCCATGATAATATATGGGGAGCTAGGTTTTTTCATTTCAAAGGCATGATAAGAATTTCCGTTATCTTTAAAGATATCTTTATTTTTTAATAAAATAATTAATATTAATACAAAAAAATATAATAATTATTTAATAAAATTTACGAGGATATTTGAAACCACATAATTCACACTATAAATTTTTCCACATATAAGCAGTTGAATAAGGACTTGATTTAGTAGTAATTTTATTTTATAGCCATTATTATAGACATTTAATGTGTACATGTTAAACTGAACCATTGCATTTACAAGGTGTTAATAAAGGGTTATCTTTTTTATAAGTATCAGAATAGCAAATTCTACAATTTTTTCCCTAAAATTAAAATAAATAATAAAAAAGTTATTAAAAATAAAAAAATAAAAAAATTATTATTTTAATTTTTATATTACTTCATCTTTTATAGACTATTCGGAACTTTAAAGTTCTTCAGCTGCAACTGTTCCTTGAGTTTCAGTTTTTTTAATTGTTTTTTAGTTGGTCTTTTAAAATAATAAATATTAAAATATTTAATTATTTTTATTAAAATATAATTTATATATTTAAATTAATTTGATTTGGAATTTTGAATATTTTTAATTTAATTAATATTAATTAATCTTACTTTTTCAGGAACTGGGTTTCTATTCGTTTCAAGAACAGAATTATTTATATTAGATTTCTCTTTTTCAGAAAGTTCTTTATTTATTACTGTTTTGTTTTATGAGCTTGAAATTTCCCTGATTCTGAATTTGATTCTATTTATTTTAAAAAAAAAATTTAAAATTTAGTTTTTAAATATTATTATTTTATAAAAAGTATTTGTTTATTATATGATATAATTTGGGTAATATTATTAAGTATATTAATTAAATTGAAATACTAGTTAATATGTAAGAATATTATTTAGCCAGTTGATTAATATATTATATATATAAAATATTATTTAAATTAAACATAATTTACCTTCCTAATTTAATATAATCTCCTTCTTGTAATTGGCATCCAAACTAAAAAATTAATTATTAAATATT
This sequence comes from Pseudocohnilembus persalinus, assembly GCA_001447515.1. Lineage (NCBI taxonomy): Eukaryota > Ciliophora > Oligohymenophorea > Philasterida > Pseudocohnilembidae > Pseudocohnilembus > Pseudocohnilembus persalinus. Next base: position 106,503 of record LDAU01000088.1, read on the forward strand.
TTTTTAAAATTTAATGAAAAATATTATTTGTATATATTTTGAAATAAAAATCCCATTTTTATAGCAAATAGAAGAAATTACGAATGTGTATATTCCATTTTTTTTTACTGGTTTTGCAATTAAATAAGTTATAAATTAAATTTTTTGACTGATAATTTTGCAAAAGAACATGTTAATTAGAATTTAAGGGTTTAGAAAAATTATTAATTAAAAACGGGTCGAAAAAGAACAAAAATATAATTAAAGTGACCTTTTTATGTAATTAATTATTTTATTACATTTATTATAAATTTTTAAGTTTACCTTGTTTCCTTTAACTTGTTTTAAAGATCTTACTATAAGCCACATTGAATTATCATTTTATCTATCAGTATTTAATTCTGACTTGGTTGCTGATTTTAAAGCTTAAAAAGGGTTTTAAGGAATATTGGGAAAATTTTTTAAATAGTATTCATTATTATTGGTTTATGTTATTCCTAAAATGGGTTATTATTATGATTTGTAATCTTCTTCTAACTATTATTTAAAAAGCAAAAAAAAAATTAAATTAAATAAAAATAGAAATGAGTAAAATATATAATGGTATTTATTTTTTTATTTTAAATAAAATAAAAATATTAATAGTTTACCTCTTTTTTATATTAGTCGTAGGTTAATACTTACATTTAATCATTTTTTCTTTGGACAATACCTTAATTAATAAATAAAAAATTATAAAATATTTAAAAAATTTATTATAGTTTGGAAAATGCGTAAATTTTAATTATTAAGTTATTTTTGGCAAGTTGGTTTTTTTATATTGTTTTTACTTTTTGTGGTGATTTTTATATGTTATTTTTTTATATTATTTCCTCCTTCATAGTCATAGAGACCGTGTGAATCTTTACTCCATGTATAAGAATTTACAAGTCTATTATAAATTAATAATTTTAAGTATATTTTTTTAATTATTATTTTTAAATTATTGAGTGGGCTTTATTTTTTTTAAATATATTTTTATAAATATTATAAAATATTCAAATTTTTAAGAGAATATATTTTTTTAAATAATTGTTCTAATTTTTACAGTGTATTTACGGGGTCATCTTTCAATATATCGTTTAAATTAACTGTATTATCTTAAAAAATTTCTTTTTAATTTGCTTGAGTATTTCCCATTTTTGATTTTTGATTTATATGTATTTTGATGGAATTAATTGTGGACCTAAAAATTTTTTTTTATTTTATTTTATTTTTTTTTATTTTTTTTTTCAATGTTTTTTTATTCTCAATATTAATAAGTGATTTTCTTTAGTTTCAAAAAGGAAATTGAAAGGATTAGTGATCATAAAGTAAAAAAAAACTAATTAATTTTTCTTTTTGCTAATAAAGAGGCCATAAACAAAGTATTTATTGATCTTATGATAATAAAAAAAAGAAAAAATTAATTAAATAAATAACAAAGATGAAAATTAATTTTTGTGGTATAAAATATAATTAAGAGAACATAAAATTAGGTAAATATTTCATATTCTTACTAATATTTTAAGGTCCAAAAAGTGAGTTTGACTAGATTATTTTACAGTTTATATTTAAGCAAAACCAGTGCTAATATACTTAAATAATTATAAAAAATTATTATTTATAATATATAAAGGTAAACATAAACAGTAATTTGTAAAATAATACAGTTTTTTAAAGTATTAAATTTAATACGAGTATAGTATGGGAACTGTTTTATAAATAAAAAATGAAATGAATGTTATTTATATTTAATGTTAATAATTATTATAGTAATAAACATTAAAAAAGTTTAGGTTTATATAGTATATAATTACATTAGATTTAATTGGGTCACAATAAACTATTTAAAAAAAAATCTTTATAAAAGTTTTTATATTTTTTAAAATTAAAGAAAATTTAAAATAAGTATTTTTTTCATTTATATTAGAAAGAATTTTTTAAAAAATTGGAAAATATTATATAATTTGGGATTTTTATTAATTAGTTTTTTGGTTAGTTAAGAGTATTTTGTTTAATTTAATTAGTTAGTTCGCAAATTAACTTTATTTTTGAAATTAAGATAGCTACGCAGTTAACTAGGGTAAAAATTTCACAAATATATAATTAATATATCTATATAGAATATATGTTAGATATTAATATATCTTTTTACAACAATATTTATCATTAATGTTTATTTTTAAAAATAATTTTTAATAAAAAAATGTATAGCTTTAAATTAATTTCGCATAATCATTAGTATTATTTATATAATAACTGGGTTTTGAAGATAAAATTTAATCTATTTAATTAAAATAGAAAATAGGGAATTATTTAATTTAAAAAAAATAAGGACAGTACAATTAAGTATATAAAATAATATGTAATTATAAACTAATTTTGATGTTATTTACAATAATATCCTTAAAAATATAAGTGGTTTAAAAGTTTATTGGGTAATTTATTAAAAGCTAGTATTAACTATACAATATTTTTTAAATGTAAATATTTTTCCAAAAACTTTTGCAATTATAGTATAATTATATAAAAAATTAATAAAACAGAAAATTAAATTTATTTATCATCATTTCATAGATTTATTGTATTTTTATTTTAATTTAATTTACCTATATTTTTATTATATAAAACTCAATTTTGATTGTTAAAAAAATAATTGTTGAAGTTAAAGAATATTTAGCTTTATTTTTGAATATTTTATAAATAAATATTTAAAAATTAGATATTTTAGATAAAAATTTAATCTTTTTGAGAATATTATTACAATTGAATATTAGTATTTCTTTTTTTAGTGTTTTAATTTATATTTATAAAAAATCATCTTTTATATTAATTTTATTAACTTTATTTCATTTATTTATATATATACAATCGTTAATCAAATAAGAATAAAATAACAATTAATTTGTGAATTGCGGGTTATTATAAATAAATTTTTATTATTAAATTTATATTAACGATTTTTAACCAAATTTCATAGTGTAATTAATAATAATAAAACAAAGTAAAATAAAATAAAATTTATTATTAATAAAATTAATTACTATTAAAATTTTATTATTAGAAACAAAACAAAATAAAATAATAATAATTAAACAAAATAAAAATATGGAAAAAATAAAACCAATATTAAAAGAAAATTGACCTTGCCTTCTGAATTTTGAAGAAGGAGAAGTTTTTAAAGATAAAAAAAAAAATATTCCAACCTAGTAAAGCAAAAATAAAAGGAAATTAATTTGGATTATTAATTTTTTTTAAAAATTAGTATGATATATTAAAAGATATTTATTTGCAAGCTTTATTATTAATGGTTGATTTTCATTGAATTTTTTCTGCCTTAAAAAGTGGAAAAAAGCTTGATATTGAATTTTATTGTTAATTTCTCAGTTTTTAAATAGAAAATAAAATACACAAAATCGAATATAGTTTTTAAACTTAAAAAATAAGGACTTTGATTTGAATTTAGTATATTTTTTCTTGCCTTGGCCTTTTGTTTTGGTTTTTAACAAAATTGGAACAATTGGTCTTTGTGCAATAATAACCCCATCACTTAAAGTTTGAAAAAATTACTAAAGGAAAATTGAAGACGAAGATTAATTAACAGTGAAATTTGGTATGAATAGAAAATTTGGGTCAAAAATGAAGTTTTTTTTAAAAATTTTGTTTTTGATTCTAATTTTTTATTTTCGATGAAAAATGTAATTCCATTATTTTTCGTAAAGAAAGGCAATTTCTTTTAATAAGTAGATGAAGAAGATTTTTTTTTAAAATAATTTTAATTTTATATATAAATATACAATTTAATAAAAGAAAAGGTTATTAAGTTTGACTATTAAAGAAAGATTTTTTATATTAGCTGTTCCCTAACAACTTTTTTTTTTAATACCGTCAAAAATACAAAAATATAATTGAAACAATTTAACTCATACAATTTTTAAAATAATTATATAAAAAAATAAAATAAAATTAATAATTATAATAAAACTTTATAAATTAGATAATCAAATTTATGAACTTATGAACTTATATAAGAAAAATTTATGATAATATTATAATAAATAAAAACATACGCTTATATATAAGATAAATAATATATAATATATGATATCTATAGAAAATACTTTAAAATAGTTAAATTTTAGTATTTAATATTAATTAAATACTCAAAATTTATAATTGTATTAAATTTTTGAAAAATTTTGTTTTTATTTTATTTTTAAATTATTAAACATACGTACGTAAAGCTAGTATATTTTTGATAATTTATACATTTGTTTTCATTTTAGATAATAAATCAAAATAGATATTTAATAAAATGCTAATTTTTATTTTTATAAGTAAACTAATAAATAATTAATATAAATATAATATAAAATTGAAGTTATATAGAAATTTAATTATTAAAAAAGAGAATTTTATATTATAATTTATATATGCATAATTAATATATATAAGGTAAAATTTAAATATTGATATACGATTTTCAAATATGTTTAACCTCTATTATTGTTTTTCAATTCTTAGCTATTTGACATGATTTATTTTATTATTATTTATTCATAAAGTATATTTTAAAAATAAAATACAAGTTAATATAATTATTAAAAATATTAATATTTGTTAAACTTTTCTGGCACATGGACTTTCCATATATTCTTTTGCCTTAAAAATAGTTTAATGAATAAAATATTTTAATATGAAAAAATAAAAAAATTATTATAAAATTTAATATTAAATATTTATTACTTTTGTAAGATGTTTATTTGACTACTAAATATGTTTTTAAGTTGTTGCTAAATTAAAATCAATTCTATCTAATAATGTTCCTTGGTCAATAACTAAATTATTTAATTATTTAAAAATTTATGCTAATTCATTCATTGACTCCACTAATTTATTGATTTCCTCATCTCTTTAATTTGATATTAAATATAAAAAAAGTTTATAATATATAGTATATAGATATAAATTTATTTATTTATTTTTTTGATTTAAAAAAATTTAAAATAGATATTTTTTATAAAAAAAAAAAATGTTACCTGTATTTAGAATACTCTATCATTAAATCATTATCTTATTATGCTTCTTCTTCAGTTTACCAAGGAGCTACTACTGGTTCAATTTTTTATTCTTGTTATTCATATTTAGTTAGCCCATTAAATAATTTTTTTTGTTAACCTCTTAGTTATACAGTGAGTTCTTGGATTTGGATTGCCATTGATCTTTTTAAATTTTATCTGACTGTTTATTTTTTAAAAATTTTTACATTATTTTTTGCATTTATTTTTATTTTTTTTATTTTTATTTTTTTCAGTTAAATTAATATTAAATAAAAATAGTCAAAGTGAATATTTTTATCATTATATAAACTTATTTTTACTTTTGGCATCGGATTCTGATTCGCTCATGAAGGAAGCCTTTTGATCTATCATTGTTAGATTTTACTCGCATTATTTTAATTTCTAGTTTTTAGTGTTTTATGTAAGATAAATTTTATTATTAAAATAATAAATAATTTTTTGAATTTATATTAAAAGAATTTATTAGTATAACTCAAATAAGTGCTTGGAAATGATTTTATATTATAAAATATTATCATATAACTAACAAAAGAATTTACATCTAAGGCTAAATGAGTTTTGGTTTAAATTTTTTATTCTAAATCTTTACTGTTTCCAAAAACCATTTATAATCTTTCTGCACTTAATTTACTGATTTCCTATCCTTATATAAATTGAATAAAATAAGTTTAAAATGGTTTTTAATTTTAAAATGATGATATTAAAAGTAAATGTTTTTATTTTAATATAAATTATAATAAATTTTACTCAGTTTTTCTATTTCTTCAATTAAAAGCACAATTTTATCATAATAATCCCTCCATTATGAGGGAAGTGGCTAAGAAGAGTCTAGTTGGCTAAATTCTATATTGTTATTATAAGTGGAAGATTCAGTTGTTTTTCTGGAAAGAAGACTGTGATTTCCTGAATTATCAGCTTCAGTTTCTTTATTAAGAAGTAAATTTAATTCATCTTTATCTGCATTATATACTTGAATATAATTTTTTATATAATTTTCGGAGAAAAATTTAATTTTTTTTTTTTAAGAATAATTTTTTATTATTATTATAAGATATATTTATGCATTTATTTATTAATTTTGCATATTTATTTTAAACAGCTCTAAGTGTTCAAGTAATGTTAGGGTTGGATTGCATTCATTTATATAATTTTATATATATAAAATTTATATATAAAATATTATATGTCATAATTACATTTTTCTTTGCCTGGTTTTTGAAATCTTTGTTTTGGAAATTAATTTAATGATATATAATTTTTGTATAATTAGTAATATTTCTATCAGTATTTATTGATTTTTTAGTATTTTTATATTGAATAATTTGTTATGTTATTTACCTATTTCTTTTGTTTCTTATTTCCTATTTTTTTTCATTAAAAATTAAAGTCTTGTCACTTATGTAGCCTAAATATTTAGAGGCTTTTGAACTCATTTTATTATTTTTTGTTTTTTTCTGTTTTCTATGATAAATTTTGATTTTATTTTATTATTTTTTAAGAATAATAAATAATAACAAGGTTATCTATAAACATCAATTTGGAAGAATTTAATAAGAATGAGTTTATAATAATATTTTCTTTTTCAAGAGAAATATTGTTTATCAAAATAGTTTTTTGTGAAATAATTTTAAAGTTTTTTATTTATTTGTTATTAAATTATTAAATAAATATATTTTGAATTAACCTAAAAATTTAAATAAAATAGTTCTTAATATAAAATCTTTTAAATCTCAAAATTAATAAAACCAAAAAAATTTTTCCATATTAATATTGAAAATTGTGAATTATATAAAATATAACCAATTTTATACTTATAAATACTTGTTTATATAAATTATTTTACTATATAAAAAATGATATAAATTTAATTTAATATAAGATTGTTTACTTAATAATTTTTGTTTAAATTTTATAAATTTAAATTATTTTATAATGTTTATATTATATTCTATATATTTTTATATATGATAAAAATTGTTACTTAGTTATTTAAAATTAAAGTTAGTTAAAGAAAAGAAAAGAAAAAAAAAAATGAAATATCTTATACATTAATTAGAATTTAATTATTTATTTAAGCTTTTATTTTATGTTTAAATTAAGATATTTGTTTCTTTTAAAAAACTAGTTAACTTAATCTGGATAGAGGAGTTTAAAACATTCTTTTAATAAATAAAAAAATATTTTATTTATGCCATTGGTAAAATAAGATAATAATTTAATTTTTAACATTTTTAAAATTAAATTTTCTATTACTTATTTTAGCAATTTATTGTTTATTTTTATGAAATTTATTTCTCTATTTTTTCATTATATTATGTGGTTAACATAAATTTTACTTTATTTTTAGAATCTTTAATAGGCTTAATTTTAAATTATTCAATTATAAGTAATGCCTATGGCTATTTTATAAAGAATCTAAAAAATAATTTGGAGATCAAAAACTTAATTATATTTTTAAAGCATAATTTTAATTATTTTAAAATAATATTATGACTTTTTTGTAGAGAAATAATTTCTTTAAGATATATTTTTTTTTTTTAAAAATAATTAATTATTTATATTTTAATTTATTAATTTTTCAATGAAAATTAACTATTTTTTTTTATTTGATTACTTAAATCAATAAGTAAAAAAATAAATTATTGTTTAATAATTTGTTATTATCATTTTTATTAAAATTATTCAAATAAAATTCAAATTTTAAATTCAATTATTGTAGCAATTAATTAAATAATAAAATAATTAATTAAATTAATATATTTTGTTAATAATAAAATTTAATAAAATAATAATAAAATAAAAAAAATAAAAAAGGAGAGAACTTAGAGAGAGGAGAGTGAGTGAGTGAGAAAAGAGAGGAAATGAGAGTGAGAGGAGAACTTAAATGCTTAAAATTGAAAAAAAAATTTATTTTAATTTTCTTTTTAATTTATTATAAAGCCTACGCTAAGTTTTTCACACGGCCCATAGTTTTTAATCGACAAAAAAATAAAATGAAAATATGTTTATATTTTTGCTATTAGCATTAATTTAATCAATTTTTCATAAAAAAAAAGGCTTATATTACATTACTCGGCCCAATTCATTAATTTCTCTTCCCTTTTTTTTATTAGATATATAGTTGGATAAATTAGTTATTTTTTGAGAAGATAAAAAAATAGATAGATATATTTTTTAAAATAAATATAAAAATATATAGATAGATAAACAAACAGACAATTTTTTAATATTTAATCTATTCTTCAAAAATATATACAATAAAATTAATTATAAAATATATAAAAAATATAAATGCAATTCAATTATCATATTAAAACTAATAAATAAATTATAAATAAATATATTCATATAAATATATATAAATATATAAATTAAAATTAAACATATTATTTAATTAATATGAATAATCATATTTATTACTAATATGTATAATGTATATAAAATATAATTATAGATACATATATATAAAAACCCCGTTATTTATAATTACAATTTATAAAATAACATTATATAAAAATTTATTTTTATTATTTCTTTAAATAAATTTATATATTGATATATTATATTAATATCTTGTAGTGTGGATATTAATAAAATTAAATATTAATTACAATAAAATCAATAATTGTATTGTATATATATATATTATATCTGTTTCTTACATAAAAAATGAATAGAGACGATTTATTAACATATTTATTTTTATAGTAAATATATAAAATAGGTATTTTAAATAATTTATGATTAAAATATGAATATAAAGAGAAATTATAACTTACTTTAGATTATTAAAAATGAATTTATAAGAATATTTTAAAATATTTTATGTACTTTTGATATTATTAATAATAAATATATATATATAAATTTATTAATATTTTTTTATTTTTTCACTAGAAATTCCAGAAAGATTTTTTTTAAGGGGGGGCCAAAGGATTAGGTTAATTTTTGGAGGTTTCTGCTTAATTTGAAGTTTATTTTTAAGGGTTGGGTTTAGGTTCTCCGAATAAATTAGTTTTGGCAGTTGTAGTATTAGATCTAGCTTATTATTATTATGCTTGTTATTATTAAGGCTGTTATTGGGTTTATTATTTTTATTATGTGGAGTTTGTTTAGGGGAACATATTAGATTATTAAGGTTTATTGTTTGTATTTACATTATTTGGCTGATTGTTTACTGGCTATTTATTTTATAATTTTTCACTTGATTTCGTAGAGGGTCCGAAGAGGTCTGTGCTTTCGGGTTTTATATTGTTAGCAGAAGTGTTATTGGAATTATTGGTATTAGTTGTGGGTCTTGTTTTGGCTGCATTTCCGAAAAAGTCATTTTAAAGATTTTTATTTGGCTAAGGTTGTCCTTGGGCAGGTCTGTTTTGTTACTAGACTTAATTTTATTATTATTAAGGTTTATGAACAGTTTGTTTATGGGATTAATGAGAATTGGGTTTGAAACTATTTTCTTGGAGTTTTCTGCTCATTTTTGAATAATTGGAAAGACTAATTTTGGAAATTTAATTAAATTATTTTGTTAACTTTTTTGATTTATTTAAATTAGTGGAAAAATTAATTTTACTCAGGGTCTTTTTTAATTAAAATTTCTGCTTTTTCTAGGGTTCTTATAGCTAAATTAAGTTATTTTCTTTCTTCTGCGATATGATTGGGCTATAAATAGAATAAATAAATAAATTTTTTTTATTTTTTTTAGATTAGTTATTAAATTTTAAAATATCTATTTTACTTCTCTCATGATGTCAAAAAAACTATCTTTTTTATTAATTATTTCATATTATACTTTTTATAAACCTTCCTATATTTAAAAAATTTTATATAATTAAGATGAAAGTTTTAATATTTTTAATGATATTTTACGACAGATTTTTTAACTAAAAAGAATCCAATTGATTTTGGAATAGTATCTCTAATATTTCTTAAAACTAATCTAAAATATTAAACCACTCTATTTTTTAATTCAGTAACCATTGGGTTTCTGTCTATAGGAGCGTTGTCTTCTTATTTAACTGCTTATTAACTTAAATATTATTCACAATTTGTAAAAATATAATTAATTTCTGATTCTAACAAATCTTCAACTATATCTTCAGTGTTTTACATTTGCTTTTGTTAAAAAAAGGAAAATTAAATTAATTTTTAAACTTTTTATTTATTTTTTAATTACTCTTTAAATGTGTTTTATAATATGTTCTTGAATTATGTCCCTGATGGCAGGAGCTTTTTCGAGCAATTTTCCTAGTAATTTAATAGCTACTTCTTCTAATGTTTCATAAACTTCCCTGATAGTTAAATTAGCAGGTCCTTTAAGATCTCTTAATCTGGGAGTGATAATGGCTAAAAAGGCGTCAATTGAAGGAAATCTTTTATTTTTAAATTAAAAATTTAGTTTTAAAAATAAATAAAAAATAAATTTAGCAAAAAATTTTAGTTTTAGCTATTTATTCTTTTTATTTAAAATAAATTTTTATAGTTTTTTATATATTATTTTTTTTACCCAGGAATACTTCCTCCTTCATGGAATTAAAGGGCTCTTTCTATATCTTTTGAAGGGAAAAGATTTTAAACCTATTCTAAAGTTATTTTATCTTAATAAAGATCAGTTAAAATTTCTCTTATTTTTGAGCCAGGAGGAATTTAATTTTTTTCTAATTTTGCATTTTTATCATAATTTCCTGCTAATTAAGATTTGAAACCTTGACAGAAATCATTTATAACTTTCCATAAAAATGATAATTTTTCTTTTTCTCCGTCAGGAAGAGCGGGTCCTAACTAAGCCAATCTATAAAATAATTTAGGCAAATAAATTAGAGTTTAAATTTTATTTTTATATCATTTCTTTTTTACCTTTTTTTTTTTTCTTAAATTAAATCTTTTAATTCTCCTAATAATTCGGGTAAATAGTCGCTGATGTGTTAGAATAAAACAGTTGTTAATTTTTGAACTAATGCCGAGGTTCCAACAAATTCTACAGTAAAAAATAAAATAAAAAATTAAAATAATAAATTAATAATTATATAAATAAAAAATAAAAAAAGTAAAAAATGTAAAAATAATTTGGGTTTAGACATTTAATTTACCAGTTTTAAGAGTGGAATATACAGGGTGACTTGCAAAGAATTTTTATTCTTCTTCCAAGGCTTTTTTGACAGTTTTTCCCTCGTTAACGTCTTTTTAAGACCTTCCCTTTATTCCTACAAATCCGAGTTTAAGTTCAATATCTTCTCCTAACAACATTCTTCTGGCGTCGGTTCCGTGGTCCATAATATCTATTTTAGTTATAACTCCAATTGTTCTTACTCCTTCAGGGTCCAGCTTTCTCGCCAACTGAAGTCCTTCTGAAGTCGAAATATCCGAATTTCCAGGAATTACGCACATCATAATTGTCCTGGGGTCTTTTCCGTATCTGATTATTTAATTTAATTTAATTATAAGGTTTATTATATATGTTTAAATTTATATATATATATTTATTTTATATGTTTTTAGATGTATTTATAGATTTTTCTATTTTTCTATTTTTATATTATTTATGTATTTATTTTATATATATATTTACAATACTTATTTTATTAAATTTGTATGTTTATTTTTTAAATAAATATATATACTATATTATCTAGATATTTTTTGTCAAATTTATTATAAATAGATATTAAAGATACTAAAAACAAGATTATTGTAGTTTATTTTATTACCTTGTGCACATTTCTGTGGTTATTTTTTCTATATCACCTTGTTATTAATCTATTGAAATTCTGGTTATTCCAGGTAAATCGATTAAAGTAAGGTCTGGACAAGTTGAACTGTATACTGTTAAAATAATTGGTTAGTCTACAATTTATTTATTTTTTCCTGCTACTTTGTCAGTTAAAACTTCGATTTATTGTTTAATTTGAGCAAAATCGCTAAATTCTTGATTTGGTATTTCATCAAATTTTCCATAAGGTTTTGGCAAATTTTGCACATATTTTAATCTAAGCTCTAAGGGCCTTCTTGTGACTACTCCCTATTATATAGTTTAAATTGATTATTTATGTATTAAATTTACTTAAATAGTGTTTATTTTTATACGATATAATTTATTATATATTAATTTGTTTTTGTTTTTGACTGTTTTTTTTAAAATTTAAGTTTTGGATTACGAAAAACATTGTTAATTTAAAATTTTAAGTTATTAATGATCTAAATTTAATTGATTTTTTGAAAGGTATTGTAAAATTTAAGTTTGTAAAATTTGAATAGGAAATGATAGTTAGTAAATGAATTTTATAAATGTATTTTTTTGCATAATTACTGAACCTCTGGGTAGGAAATCCATTCCGACAATCTGTTCTAATAAAGAAGATTTTCCTGATGATTAAGATCCTATGACGGCGATTCTAGGTAGGGAAATATACTTTGATAGGCCTAAATCTCTTAATTAATCGACTAAATTAATGACTTTTCTTAAATTTCCAAAGAATTGTGCGTTTTGATCCATTAATAAAAAATATTTTAAAGTTTTTTTTTGTTGATAATTTTATAGGTTTTTTTTTGGGTTATTGTGGATTTTTTTTTATTTATTAAAATTATTAGTTTTTTTATTAAATTTTAATTAAAAAAGAAAAAATAAGAATAATTATTATTATTGTAAATTGTTTTTGTTTATATTTATTTTGATTTTCGTTTGTTCATTGATTATTTGATTGAAAATTAAATGAATATGCCATAAAATAAAGAAATAAAATAATTTATTGTGTATATATTTATTTATTCTTATTAGTTATTTGATTATCAAAATTATTAATAAATTTATTTTGTTTTTTCATTTTAGAAATAGTATTAATAAAATCTTACACTCTATTTAATTAGGAAAATTTAAATTACAAAAATTAGTTTATTCAATAAAATTGTTTATAATAAACGGTATAAATACATGGTATATACATTTTATTAAATTTTTAAATAGTGAAAAAAATATTATAGGCATTTATATATTTATTGATATAAAGCTAGCTTTCCATTAAATATTTATAATTTTTAATTTAATATTTAAATTTTAAATATTTTAATAACTAATAGAATGAATATAATATTGCCAATGAATTATAATAAAAAATTTTTAAATGTTTAAATTTAATTAAAAATAATTTTAATTATAAAAATATAGTATTAGTAACAATAGCATAATTTTAAATCAAATTTTTATATTTACATAATTAAGACTAGGGTTTTTTCTAATTTCCTATATTTACTTACTATTTAGGAGTTTGTTGCTATTAAATTTAAGTGATTTTTTATTTAATTTATTTTTGTATTTAATATTTAATATATTATATAAAATAAAATGGGGTTTATATATATAAAAATTTGAAAATTTAAAAAAAAATTATATTTTACTCTATATAGAGAAATAAAACCTCTAATTTAGTTAATTTTTATAAAGTCTCCTGTAAAATTTAAGCACTTATATAAGATAATTGCTTGTTATCCCTATCATTTTATAATTAATTAGTGATATTTTAAAAAATTAAAATAGTTAAAATATATTTTACCATATATTTAAATTTAATTTAACTAAATTTTATTGTTTAATTAAAAAATAGCATAAAAATTAAATTTCTTCATCTTTTAGTTGATTTTACCTTTAATATTAATTTTTATTTTAACTAATTAATATATTAATTTTACTTATAAATGATTTTGCTCTTCCATATTTTTTATTTAAATTTATAAAATTTATAATTTTTTTAATAAATTAAATTAATTCTATTTTTACCAAAAATTAAAAGTTAAATTTTATAAATTTAAATTTAGTGTTTAAAACAAATAATTCAAGGAACCATCATGTAAGTTATTATTTCTAAATAAATGATTAAATTGGCAATTCAAGTTATATTTAAATTTTTAATTAAATTACTAAAATTATTTCTAATGAATTATAAAAAAATTTTTACTTTAAGTTAAGATTTAAAGATTTCAATTATTTTTGGTTTTTAAGTCCAGATATTAAAATTTTGAAATAATGGTTATTTATTTCGCATCCACTTTTATTTTTTAATTATTGAGTCATTTTTATTATAAATAAATTAATATTAGTTTAAAATTATGTTAATAAATTTAATTTTACCTAAAATCAAGAGTAAGATGTAAAAGATTATTATTTTTTTGAAAATATTAAATGAATTATATCATTTCCTCTTCATTTATTGAATTGCTATTTTTTTAAATTAAAATTAGGGTTTTTGATGTAAAAAAATTATATAATTAGATTATTTTACTTTATTTATAGTTACAAGTGTATTAGGTGTGGAAATTAATGTAATGTATTTACTAATGATTAAATAAATTTAAGACTAATTTTATTATGCCTGGTTAAAATTTAAAAATAATTAATTTGAATAAGTTTTAAAATTTAAATTAACATTTTTACTTTAAATTTAAGTTTAAATGAGTTAAATTTTTTAAATTTGAAAGAGCTTCAAAGATTATATTTGCTTATTAGAAATCTAAGTAGTTTTACCTGGATTTATAAAGGAAATAAAAAAAAAATAATTGATTTATTTTAAACTTACTCTAAATCTAGGTTTAATTTTTTAAGTGAATGCGATAGGTTTTCAAAACAAGATTAAAAATTGATTTCTTATAAATTATATTCTTATAAACCAGTATATCTTTGTTAAATAATGTAATAGTTAAATATTTAAAAAAAATTAAAGAAAAAAAAGAAATAATTTAAAAATCATATAATTCTTAATTTTTTATACTAATATTTTTGATACAGTAAAAAGTTATTTATTTATTTTTATTTATAATTTTAATTTTACTGTAAAAAAAGTTCGAGTTCTTTAATTTATTTAAATTTTTTTAATTGTGTAAAAAGTAGTTAATAATCTTGGATTTAGTTTATTTATTCTATTTATTGTAGGCCTGAAAATGAAAGGTAAAGTTTTTGAGTTAAAATTTAATTTATAGGTTTTTTTGAAAATTTGTTGAATTTTTTGAGTTATGAGAAATATTTTTGAAAAAGAGTTTTTATGTAGAAATTGTAAATGAGTTTCTGTTTTATCAAATTGTTTTTTAAATTATGGAATTATTTTTTGAAAATGAAAAGTTGTTATAGGTTATTTTTTTCAGCATTCATTTTTTTATTTAGTATCAATTATTATATGTAAAAAATGCGGTAAATTATAATTAAATATGTAATAACTATTTTTATTTTTATTCAGAATTTTCAGAATAAAATTTAAATAATATAATAAAAAGGTTAACTTTAAATTTCATATATAAATATTTTATAATTTTTTAGTTAAAAATTTTAAGAAGTAATTATAGAAGTTTTTAAAGAATTAAAATATATATTTATTTTATTATTAAACCAATTAAATTTAAATAAAAAAAGGCTCTTTTTTTTATTTAGTATGTTTTTTCGAACACACTATTTATTTTCTTAATTTTTAATTTTAAAAATGGAAATTAGTTCAATTCAAGTAATTTAATTCAAAATTATAAGTTTTTTAACAATCGTATTAAAAAATTTTTAATTGTTAAAAAAATTAGGAAAAATAAAAATTATAATAAAATAAATATAAATTAAAATTAATGGCAGATTTTAGGAATTCTATGGATTTTATGAAAAATTTAAGATCCTCCAATACTCCAAATAAGAGTAATAAAAATAGTATTAGTAAAAAATAAAGTGGTTCTTTTTTAAAGGCGCACAGTAATTAGAGATAAACAGCTTATTTTGGGTAATTTTTATTTTATTTTTAAATTAAAATTTGGCA
Organism: Pseudocohnilembus persalinus; assembly: GCA_001447515.1. NCBI lineage: Eukaryota > Ciliophora > Oligohymenophorea > Philasterida > Pseudocohnilembidae > Pseudocohnilembus > Pseudocohnilembus persalinus. Next base: position 122,362 of record LDAU01000088.1, read on the forward strand.
AAAAATTAGTAAAATTTTGAATTAGAAATGGAATTTTTATTAATAAATAATTTTGATAGGAAAAAAAGCAGTTTAGGAAGAAATTAGTTGGATGAGTTTGAAACTTTTTAAGGAAACGGAAGTAATGCTAAAAATTTACAATAAAATAGTTAATTATCCAGTAGAGTTAATTCTGCTATTTCTGGGAGAAAGTCACAAATGGGGAGGTCGCCAATTTCCTAACAAAATTCAAATTTGAAAATAAACAAAATTTAAAATTAGAATTAAAATTAGAATTATAATTAAAATTAAAATAATTTTTCGGAAAAAAATTAAGGGAATAATATAAATTTGTTAATTAATTAGGGGGGCAGTAAATCTAAACTGAATTTGTTTAAGAGTAGTTAGAATAGTAATAATAAAAATTTTAATGATAATAGTTAAAAAAAAGCTAATAATATGTTTAGATTAGGTGTTTAGAGTGATAATATTAATAATAATAATTATAATTAAATTAATTATAATTATAATAATAATAATTTTAATAATAATAATTTGAATTTAAATAATAGTTAGAAAGATAGAGGTTCTGCAGTTTTTTTTAACAGGTAATAAAGTATTGAATTGTTTAGAAATAAATAAATGTAGTTATAAAAATAGATTAATTAGGGTGAAATTTAAAGTTAAAATTAAAGTTTAAATTAAAGTCAAAATTTTATTTAGAATAGTAATTAATAATAGTAACAAGAAAATATGAGTGCTAGTAAATCTTAATCTTAGTGCAGATTTTTTTAGAAAGAAAATTAAGAAAATTTGAATTAATTTAGCGTTTAGAAAAATGACACGATTTCAAATAAAAAGGAATAAATTTTATAAGAAAAAGAAAAATCAGATTTTGATTAGAGAGAAAAAAGTTTAAGTATTTATAAATAAAATAGGAAAAGTATTTTGTAGGAAATTAAGTAGAAATCTAATTTGAATAATGATGTCAAAAGTAATTAATAAAAAATTTGATGATTTAAGTTATAAATTGAAAAATTTAAAATTAATATAAAATTTCGTGAAAAAATAAATAAGAAATTAAATAATTATAAATTAAAAAGATTAAATAATTAAATTAAATAAAAATATTTGATTATTTTTATAGGTAATTCTCGAATTTCTGAGTTTTCTTTTATGGGAGGGGAAAATGAGGTAATTTAAAAGGCAAGAAATTCGGATTTGGAATTTGGTTTGCAGAAATTATAAGAAATAAAGAGGGAAAACAACTCTAACAGAAAAAATCCTGAAAAATAGAAAGAAAAATTAGAAAAAAGATTAAGAGAATATGAAAATATATTTTCTGATAGGAAAAGCGAGAAAAAAAGGTAAAATTTGGTCGATTCTGATAAAAAATTACTCGAAGATAATAGTTTGTTATAAGAATCAGAAAAAAAGGAGGAATTTTTTAGTAAAAATTTGGAAGAAAATTTTGGCGAAAAAAATGGGGATTTTTTGAATTAAAATGAAAATTTGTAAAATTAATAAGAAATTAATGAAAATTCAGATAAAATGAAAGAAGAATTTTAAGGAAAAAATATTTAGGAAGATAATTTGTTCAGTAAATAGTGCGAAAATAGTAAAAGTTCTGTGAATATTTTTGAAGATTTCGAGAAAATTAAGAAAGATCAAGGAAATTAACAGTAATTTTAACTATTTAGACAAATAAGAGATTTGAAATAGAACTAGAATTCTGATTAAATAGATTAATATTAGAAAAAATATGGGAATTTAAAAAATATTTAATAAAATGTTGAAAATTTATAAAATAACTAATAAAAAGAAGAAAATTAAGAAAAAAATTAAATGTAATAAAACTAATTGCAAAGTTAATAATTTGATTAGTGTATTGTTTAAAATGAAGATAGTTCGAATTTTAACTATGATGGGATTTTTGATTAGAAATATACTAGTTAGAAATAATAAAGTGAATAATGTTATTAAGACTCTTATTTTTTAAAAGTATCTAAAATTTTAATATTTAATTTTTAATTTTTAATTTTTTTTAATTTTCAATTTTAAATATTTTTATTATTTTTAAAGAGTTAAAGTTAATTTGAGGAAGCTATAGATTGCGAAAGTGCAAGGTAAAATTTGATGAAAAGATTTAAATTAATAAAGAAGAAATGTTAGGACTGGGAATAGTTTTCTTCGTAAAATAGTTATTAATTTAATTCGTAGGAAATGAAATTGCTTTAGGATATTTGGATGAGTTAGAAATCTTAGTAAAATTAATAGGAAAATTAAGAAAATCATAATATTTCTTAGGAAGGTGAATTAAGTGAAATTTCTGTGAAATCCTTTAAAGAATAGGAAAATGATAGTTAAGTTATTAGTTATAATAAAGAAAATAAAGATAAAAGTAATTAAAATTAAAATAATTTTAATTTGAATAAAGTGATTTTGGAAGAGGATCATAATGCGAAACTGAGTGGGTTAAGTGAAGATGAGAATAAATAAAAAGAATAAAAAAATTAAAATAAAATTTAAAATAATTAAAATTAAATTAATAAGAAATTTGATATTTTTAGCGAAAATTTTAGAGTAAATAATAGGGATTTAAGTTTTAACTGTGTGATTGATAAAAATTTGAGTTAAAATTAAAAAATTAGAGAAAAAACAGAAAATAAAGAAAATGCTTAAAAAAAATAAGAAATTTTATTAAATGAAGATAATTTTATGCAAGATTTTTAAGGGAAATTACAGATTTTAAAAGATTAATACAAATAATTTAGTCTATAATAAGATTTTTAAAATTAGTGCGATTTTGGAAATTAAGAGTAAAATATAATTTGTGAAGAAGAGTTTTAGTAGAAGGTTTAGGAGATGTTATAATAGTTAAGATATGGAAATAATGTGAAATTATAGTTAAGAGTACATGAAAAATTGGTGTAAATTTTTCCTAAATTTGTGAGTTAATTAAAAGAAGCCGAAAATAAAATTTATTAAGAAAAATAGAGGCAATAATAAGATTTAAATAAGGAAATTATTAAATAAAAATAGAAAGAGTTTCAGGAGTAGAATTAGAGTGAAATTGATATTTTATAAGAATAATTAAAAAAGTAATAGAAAAGACTTAAAAATTAATAAGGAAATTTGGAGGAAAATTAGAAGGTAATTGAGGAATTAAATGGAAAAAAAAAAGAATTAGAAGAAAATATATTGAAATTAAAAGGTGTTAATGAGTAATTAAGATTAAAAATTGGAGAATTAGAGAAAAATTAGAGTTATAATAATTAAGATTAGAATTAAGAATAATAGAAATAGCTTTAATAGGAAATTTAGAGTTTAAAAGAAGAAAAATAATCGATTTAGGAGAAATTAGAGTAATTTAATAATAATAATTTAGATTTAATGTAAAAATTAGAATAAAAAGAAGAGTAATATGCGAAACTTGATAGAGATTATTAAGAAGAAATTAAAATTAATGAATAACTTAAAAAATAAATTGGCAAAATTGAAATAAATTAGAGGATTTTTGAAGAAGAAAAGTAAAAGGAGATTTTAGAATTGAAAGAGGAATTTTAGTAAAAATCTGAGATTTTTAAAAAATAGGTTTAGGATTTGTAGTTGAGGGAAAAATAGAGAGAAAATTAAATAGAAAAAGAAAAAGAAAAGGAGTAATAAAAGTAATAATAAGATATTTTTAAAAACGAGAAATAAAGTAAAAATTAAAAAAGTAATTAAGAAATTTAATTTGTGGATTACTTGTAAGTGATTATGGAGAACATTGATAAAATTGCAGAGGAACTTAGAGAAAACGATGAGAAAAAAGAAGAATTTAAAAATTTAATGTTTTAAAAATTAGGTGACACTTTTTTCAGAAAAGCTCCTGGGAGAAAAAGTAATATTGGATTTAGGAAATTAATTTTTAATAGATATTAAGTTAATTTTTAAAATTTATTTAGTTTAATTTATATATTTATTAATTTAAAATTGTTATTTATTTAAAATTTTTTAAAGAAGCGACTAATAATAATAACAATAAAAAGACCAAAAAAAGTGTTATTTCTAAGTTACCAGAAGAAGAAGGAGAGTTTATAGGTGAGTAAGACTTAAATTAGTCTTATATATAGTTATAAGAAAAATATAGTTAGGGTAAGAAAAAATAGTAAAGCTAGAGAAATAAAAGAGTTAAAAAACATTGAGATTTGTATAGTTTTTTGTAGTAAAATAAATTATGATAAATTAAAAATAAATAAATTAATTAATCAATAAAAAAAAAAAAAAAAATCGGTATGAATAGTATTTAGTCAAATGAAATTAAATTTATAAATTAAAAAATTATATTTGTAATTATTAATAGGTAGTAAAATAGATATATCAAATTATATTAATTAAATACATTTTTATTGTATGTTATATTATAAAATCTGTAGTTATTATTAAAATTAAAATTAAAAGTATTATTATTATTGTTATTAATTAGGATAACAAATTACTAGTATATTTTATTTAAAAGAAATAAAACAAAGAGAATATATAATTTCATAATTTATAATTAATATATTTGTAATTTGGGATATATTTTTTTTTGAATAAAAAACGATTAAATTGTGAATTATAAGAAAATAAAATTAAAAAATAAAAATTTCTTCAATATTTATTTAATTTTAGAAACTAAATTAATATACAATTTATTAATTTAATAAAATAAGTATCGATGATAAATATTTAGTTAAAAGTTTACTGTTAGACAAGTTGGGGTTAAAATTTATTTTTGACTGGAAACTCAGACAAAATTGGGAATTGGGATGTTAAAAAAGCTGTAAAATTATATACTTCTTAAATTGACTATCCTTACTGGCAATTGAAAGAGCCCCTTTTTTTGCCATTGGAAACTAGGTTTAAATTATTTATAGAGGAAAATGAGCACTTAATAGCTTGGGAAGAAATTAGTTTTCGAGAATTGAGCCCAAAAATTTATTAGAAAATTCCAAGTTCAAAAAATTTAAAAAATAGGAACTTAATTTAGTATTCGTTAAATAGCTAATTTTAAGAAGATTTTTATAAAGAATAGCAGTATTTTTAGATCGAGTTTAGGTTTGGACAGAAAAAGGATACTGAAAGAGTTTAGATTGTAAAATTAGAGAAATAAGAGAAATTAGAGATATGTTGTGAGGATAATATAAAAAATTAAGAATAATAATAATAAAAATAGGAAAAATAAGAATAAAAATAATAGGAAAATTCAGAAAAATGTTAAAATTAAGAAAAAAATTAAAATTAAGATTTAAAAAAAGAGCAAAGAATTGTAAATTTAATATCAATTTATCCGGTTTACAGTTTTTGTTTAGATCTGATGGAATTTGAGGAAATAAAGGATGTCTTTGATAAATTTGAGTAGAGAGTATAGAAAAGTGTCGAATAATTTGCTTATATTTAACAAAAAATGAGATAAGAAGAGTAAATAGAAGAAGAAAAATAAATTTAGAGTTAACAAAACAAACTAAATAAGCAAAACAAATAAAACAAATAAAATTATTAAATTTATAAATTTAATAAGAAGAGGCGTAAAAATAATAAGGATTTAAAAAGCAGTTTAAAAATAAAGGAATTTGGAGTGGCTTTGCGCCTCGAATTTTTGGGGCTTTTACAGCACAGTATTAGGAAATAAAACAAAGCTAGTTAAATTTTTAAGTAGCAAGGAATTTCTCAGTGGGAGCGGTTGGTGGCGAACGAGGCGGATTTCGAAGAAAACAAGATTTCGAGCGTTTTATTTGAGTTCGGAATTGGAAGGGCGATTTCGGGGTTCGAGCCGTTTTTGGGACAATTACGAATTTTGAGCGTAGATTTCGGGGACTTTTGTGAGCGTTAAGGGTACGAGAATTCGTTGGGGAGACTGGGAAAAGCGTTTTGTGGGCTGAAGAATTTGGCGGTTTTGGAGATTAAAGCGAGGAATTTGGGGATTGGGGTTGAGGTTGGGGTTGAGATTGGGGTTGGGGTTGGGGCTGATTTTGCGGGGTGTTTGGAGGGGTTGAAGGAGAGTTTGGTTAGGTTTTCGATGGGTTTGGTTGGAGGAGGGGAGGGAATTGATAGAGAGTTTTTGAAGTGTTTGAGTTTTTAGGTGTTTAGGATGAAGGCTTTGGAGAGTTTTGAGGTGTGTTTGTCGTAGAATTGTGGGGTGGGGGGGGCTGATTTTACGAGGGATTTGTTTTTTTAGGTTTTTGATTTGGAGGAGGGAGAATAAGAAAAAGATTAAGCGAGATAAGGTTAAAGTTAGAAGTAAAGTTAGAATTAGAGTTAAATAATTGGAAATTAAGCGGGGGATTTCGAATTTAAGTAAAATGAGGGTAATATTTTAAAGTAAATGGAATAAAAAGAGTAGTTAAGTTAAAGTTTTAGCAGTTTTGGAGGGAAAAGAGGAAGCTTTAATTTGAATTAAAGATAAAATAATTTAAATAGTTTTTAACGAAATTATTTTGGAAAGTAAAGGTAGACATTTAGTTACAGTTCGTAAGATTTACTGGAATTAGAGTCTAATTCAAATAGTTTAGAAAACAGCCAAGTTTTTAGTTAATTTGGCTAAGATTTTAAAAATTACTCGGATTAAAATTCAAACTTATATAGCAGTTTTATATATGGGTAATAAAAATTTGAAAACTAATTCGCCAAAAAAGTTTACGATTAGGATTTTTAAAGAAATTTGAAAATAAAAAAGAATTTTATAAAACTTTGTAAAATTTTATAGGAAAAAGAGCAGGATTCGCTTAAATGTTTTAGCTAATTTAATTGTGGATTAAATACTAATAATAATAATTTTTATAATAGTAATAATAATTAAATATAAAATAAAAATAATTTTTTTAATATTAATAAAAGAGATAAATTTACGCTGATATAGTTCGACGTTGCGAAAAATTTGAATTTTATTAAAAATAGGTGTAAAAATATAAAGTTAAACAAACTAGTTTTAGAATTGGATAGCTGTGAGCTGAAAAATTTTTAAGTGAAGTGTTTATTTTTAATTTTAGGATAATTTGAGAATTTTCGAGAAATTTCGGTTTCTTTGAGGGGCAATTACTTTTAATAAGAAGATTTTCAGTTTTAAGATATAAAAGAATTGGTTTAAAATTTATGCAGATTTGAGGTTAAATTGGGATGCTAATTTTATATAAAAGATTTGATTAATTTGCATTATAATGTGATTATGAAGGGGAATTATTTGAGTTATTTTAAAGTTTAATGTTATCCTTAATATTCTTAAGGAGTCTGCGGTTAGAGCTAGGAAAGGGAAAAATAGAAAAATTAAAATTTAAATAAAAAATATGATTAGGATAGATAAAATAAATTAAGTTAAAGTTAAAAATAAAATGAAAATGAAAATTAAAAGAAAATAGAAATTGATAGGGATTTCGAAAGAGAGAAAAGAGAGAAATTGGTTTAGAATTAATAGCTTGAATTTTGTGAGTATTTTTGGGTTTAAAAATAAAGATTAATATATTAGTAATTTTTGTTGAGTTAGATATTTGAAATAAACGAGGAGATTATTGTTTATAGAGAGGAAATGTAGAAAGAAGATTTTTATTATTTATTGTGAAAAAAATGGATTTTGTTATAATATATACTTTTTATATATTTATTGAATTGTAAAAATATTAATTTTCAATTATTAAGTTATATTATATTATGATAAATTATAAATTTAGAAATTATATGTACATTAATTAAATTTATAGTTAATTTATATGTTTATAGTTTTAGTTTATTTTAGTAATTTAGAAATAATAAATTATTAATTTTATTAGTTGGAAAATTACTTTATAAATTATTTTATTTTAATTTTTAATTATCATCAATTCTATTTTGAGGGTTTAAATTTAAACATTAATGATTAATTTTTAATAAATAATATTTTGATAATATTTTTTGTCTCAACTTTGGAAGTATTCACTGTTTAAAACCTGTTTAAAATGAAATTTATTAGTTTATAAAGTTTTTAATTATTTTTTTATATTTTTATTTATTTAATTTTTGTTTTTACTTGTTTGGCATCAAATCTTTAAGAGGGATTTTTTTCAAGCATGTTTAAAATTAGTTATTTCAGGTCTGGTTGTATGGGATGTGGGAATACAACTTTATTTTTTCTTATTTTTTGATACAATTCTGAATCTGAGAATGCCTTATAGGGCGTTTATCCAAAGAGCATTTGATAAAAAACAATTCCTGCGGCCCAAATGTCAGCTTTGTCTCTAAAAATTATTTTTTATTTTATTATTTATTTGTTTAATTTTATAAAAAATATTTAAATTTAAAGTTTTATATGATATTTTATATTTAATTTTTACCCATAATAATGTGTTTTATTAACAATTTCTGGAGACATGTATTAGGGAGTACCGCAGAAAATTTTTAGTTTTTGGCCCTGGGGAGGGCAAATTGCGAAGCCGAAATCGATAATTTTTATGGTATTTTTTTCATCTATTAAAATGTTATCTGCCTTTATATCTCTATGGTAAATTCCTTGTTCATGTATGTAAAGTAGAGCTTAAATTATTTATTTCATGATGTATTTTAGGTCCGCATCCGATCTTTTAGCTGTTGATTTATATACGTTTTTAATTGACTACTTGCAGGGGAATTCGAGCACTAATACTATCTATAAAATAAAAAAGAAAATTACTTTAAAATTAATTTTGATTTTAATTTATTTATCTTAAATTAATAAGCTAAAAATTTACCTGAGATCTTTCTTCTACGGAATTGAATAGTTACACAATGTTTGGGTGATTAATTCTGCTTAAAATACTAATTTCTCTTTTGACATTTCTTAGTTTAATAGGGTCATTAAGAATGTATCTAGGGTAACATTTCAAAGCTACCTATTATTTAGTTTCGGAATCTGTAGCCAACTTACAAGTGGCATAAGAACTATTTATTTTCAAATGAATAAATAAAAAAATAAATAAAAAATAAAAATATTTATCATTTTTTTTACCCTTTTCCTAGTTCAGTTTGTATTTTATACCTGCAAGAGCCCAGGTTTCCAAACATCGAAATAGTATTATTATTAGAAGAAGTTATTGCCAACTTATCAGTTTTGTTTTATTTAACAAAATTTTGCGCAGTTGAAGACCTTTCTCTTTTATGTTAAATCGCTAATAATTTATTATTATTATTTATATTATTATTTATATTATTATTTAAATTATTATTTTTATTATTTTTATTATTTAAATTATTATTATTATTTAAATTTTTGTTATTAGAATTGGCGAACTGGTTGGAAAATTTGAGATTATTGATGAAATTACTGAGTCCGTTATGGGAAAGGTAGTTTTTAAATTCTTTTTAATTTTTTTGAATTTATTAATTTTTTTAATTAGAATTTTAATTTTATTTTTAATTTAAATTTTAATTTTTAAGTTAAGTTTGTAGAATATTTTGAGACTGGTTTTCGTTTTGTACGTATTTTTCGAGAGCTTATTGTTTTTCTGAGTTTTGGTTTAGTTCAGAGTCTAGTTGCTGCTGGTGATTTTTAAGTATTTAATATTTTTCTTGGATAAGGGTGGCGAAGTTGTTTAGTTTTTTGTTGTCATAGAGGTACATTTTGAGTTTTTTTTCAATGTTTTAGTTGGTTTTTTCGGTTTGTGTTAGTTGTTTATGGGCCGGGTTTTGAGAAGGCCTTTGAATTTTGGCCGTATATGGTTTTTTCATGTTTAATTAAGAGGGCTGTAAAACATTTTTCAAAGTGTTTTTGTTTATTTAGTTGTAATTTTGGTAGGTTTTCTGAGTTGTGATATTACTGTTTGTGTTTGTGCTTAGGTGCGATTTTTGACTGTATTAGGATGTGTTTTCGTTTTTTTTTTGGGTTAGGTTTGTTTTTTATTTGAAACTGACGTAGTTCGTTTTTCGAGAATTAAGTAAGTTTTTGTAATTCTGTTTTTCGTTTATGTTTTATTTGTAGTAATAATTGTTATTATTATTCATTTTACTATAATTACTGGTATGTGATACTAAATTATTAGAAATACTTCTTTTATCTTTATTTTATACTTTAGATTACTAATTAGGCACTTTTTTTAAAATATAAATTATTTTATGTTATAATATAAATTAGGAAATTTATTATTTAATTTTTTTATATTATTTTGTTTTTTTTAAATTTTATTTTTATTTTTAAGATTTATTTTACCTTCAGTTTTTTAGGATAATAGGAATTAGAGGTCGGAGTTATATCCTTCTTGGGAACTTAGCTCTTATATTTAACGGTCTATTTCTTCTAAAATTATTAAAAATTATTTTATTAGGTTAATTTTTTAAGTAACTATAATTTAAATATTATTTTTATTTTTCAATATTTTTCACTAATAGTATGAATTTATAATTATATAAATTCACTTGATTTTGTTAAAATTTTATTTATTTTATAAAGATTCAAATATTTTTTTTTTTTTTGTTTTTTACCTATGGTCATCATTTTGAAATAAGGTTCTCAATTGGTGGATAAAGTATTTTTTTATTTTATTTTTATTTTTTAATTTATTTATAATTTTGGATAATGTAATTTATTAATATTCCGTGAGTAAATTGTAATTAATTGATGATAATAAGGGTTTAATAAAATTTTTATTAGTAATTTTAATAGTAATTTTATTCGTTAACTTGCCTAAAAATTAGAAATTTTTTTATTAAAATAAGTAAATTTAATAATTTGTATGCGAAATATTAAAATTCGATTAATAAGTGTATTTTCTACGATATTTGTTTAACATATAATATTAATTAGTTGTTTATAATGATAAACCATTTTTATATTAAATTAATTTATAACAAAATAAATTATAAAATATTATTAAATTTATACTATATAATGAATAAATTAAAAATTGATTAAATAAAATTTTTAAATAGACCTTTTATTTTTCATTTTTTTGACACTTTTTGCTGACTTGTTTACATATAGCTTGCAGAAAGAAATCCTGAAATTGCCTTTAAAAATAAAATAATTGTGATATATGTAATTAAAATTAATGGTTTTAAATACTATAAGTTAATAACTATTAACTAAATAGAAAAATAAAAAATATATAATATGAAATATAATCTTGAATTATTTAGCTTAAATTTAAATTTAAGCTTAATTAATAAACTAGAAAATAAAATTTTATTATAAAGATTTTATATTACTTATACAACAAGATCAGAATCCAAATAAGGCTGCTGTTAATATTCAATTTCATTTTCTTTTTATTTTTCACTTACTTTTTAATTTTAAAACTGATAATTTAGTTCCTAAATTTATTATTATTCTTCATTTAATAAAATTGATTTAAAAGTTAAAAAGAGGGATTTTAATTTATTAAGCATTTATCTGTAAATAAAAATGAGATTTTCGACGTCTAAAATGGCATACTCCAAAAAATCCTCATTTATCGGTCTCTAAGTAAACTGTTCCCTTTAAAAATTGCTAAATTTGTGGTGCATTTCCTGTTTCAGCTCGTTTTACTTATAGTTGTAATTTTAAAAAATTTCGTTTAAGCCAGGCGATTTTGAAATTGCTTGCTTCAAATTCTTCTAAACTTCTGTTTGGCAAAGCTGAAAATTTTAGAAATTTTACAAAAAATTGGAAGAATTAGAAGAATTTTCAGAATTAGAAAAATCTTATAAATTTTAGATATCTTATAAATTTTTTTAATTTAATTAATTTTTTTAATTTTTCGTGTTTTTTTGAAGGATTTGGAGGTAATTTTGGAGTTGGGTAATGAAAAGTTGGGTGGCTGAAGTGTCGAAAATGTTTTTGGGACAGCAGTTTAGGTAGTTGTGGAGGGCAAGGGAGTCTCTTCTGCAGTCGTGGAAAATTTTTACTGTTTTTGGGTTTTCTAGGATGCAAGTTAGTAGTTGGTCGAATTTTAGGGTTAAATTTTGGTTTTTTTTTAGTTTTTCTACCTCGAAATAGTCGAAAATAAAGGTCTGATTTCGGGTCTTTTCGGTTATTATGCCGATTTGAACTAGATCGATTTAACATCCGTCTTTTAACACTCCTTCTAGGTCTATGCTGATTGTCTAATAATTTTTTAATTTTTAATTTTATTTAAATATTATTGAATTATTAATTTTATATGATGCAACTTGTTTTAAAATTTTTATTTAAATTAATAATTTTTTTAAATTTTATATATTTACGGTTTGTTTGGACAGTGTAAGAGCTGCAAATTCAAATGTTTCTTCATTATTTACGATTATAGCCCGCTTTTTATTATAATAACTAGTTTTTTCTTATTCATTTTCTTTAGATAAATTTATTTTAATTTTATCTAGAATTTAATCGATTTAAATATTTTATGGTTTTTTGCCACATTAACAGCTAGAAAAGTTTTCAATTTGCTCAATTTAAGAGAAAAATTAGTTTTACTTATCATTTTTATTAGAATTTTAGTCTTAAAAAAGGAAATTTAAATCCAAAGATAAAAAAAAAGAGGAAATTTGGTGTGGGAAAAGTAAATTTATTTAACTTTTGTTGTTTTATTGGAATTTTTAGTGCAAGTAGAAATTAAGATACTGCGAGAAATTTTACTTGGAGCCCCAAGGTTTGATTAATTTTTCGAATTTTTGATTTATTTAATTTTCAAGTAAATTATAGTTAAGAAGTACAAGTTTTTGATTTTGAGAATAAATATGATTCTAGAAATTTTTTTGGTTATTTTCTAAAATTAACTAGATTTCCTATTAAATAGAAGTAGGCATTTCGTCATAAAAGAAGAAAATTTTATCGTTTTCTGAAAAAAGCAAATTTTTTTGAATAAAATGGGTTTTTAAAGGTTAAAAAATTTAGGCCAAATAATTTTTTAAAGAGAGATTTTTTATGCTGAGAATTGTGTTTAGATTTGGGTCTAAAGGTAATTGTGTTAAAAATAGTTGTTTTTTTATCATATTTTCGTTTATTAGTATATTTTCTGTAAGATTTTCATTTTTTTCGGATTTTTGAGAGTTTTGAAGTAAATTTTCTCGTATTTTTGAAAGGATATTTATTAGTTTATTTTCGAAATTTTGGACGAATTTTTGGTAGTTGTTTTTTTCGAAAACTTTGAAAACTTGTTAGAGATTTTTTTTATGAGGGGGGATTGTTATTTTTGCTTCTTGGATTATGAATTTATCGGAAAGTTATTGAATTGCGCTGAAAATGAAATTTACTCTTATTTTTGCTCCTAGGTTTACAAGCCCAACTTTAGAAAACTCTTTTTCTATAAATCTAATTTATTTTTTTAATATTTTTTAAGGTTTTATTTATTTGCATAATAATTTAAAAATATATTTAATTTTATGTTATTTTTAAATATTAGAATAAATTACTGGGGATGGAAAAAAAGGTAGTCATTTTTATAGTTTTGGTAGAAAATATCCCAAAACAGGAGAATTTATTATTTAAGTAATTGTTCTCTGATATAGGTTTTTTATTTTTTATTTCCTTTTAATTCTTATCGTGTGTAAATTTTGTCTAAGAGTCCTTATTTTATAAGATTTTATTGAATTTTTAAACTGCAGTCAAAATTAGGAAAATAAACTTCGTCCCAAAAAGATCTTTATTTCGCTAATTAAATTAATTTAAAATTATTTATTTATTGTTAAATTTTTGGATTTTACTAGAAGTTTCTTCATCTATTTCTTAATTATAAGGTATAAAAACTAAGTCATTAATTCCGTGCGCGAATTTACAGTCTTGGTCTTCAAAAATACAAATTCCTTTTTAATTTTATATATATTTTTTTATTATAATTTAATTTAATTAAATTTTTTATGAAATTAAGTTTAAATAAAATAAAAAATATGATTTATTTTACCTTTGAGCCAGAATCTACAGAGGGCCTGTTTTTGATTCGGAAGTTGAATTAGCTTGTATTCTTGGATTTTTTGGTTTAAAGTTTCTTAGTCTATTTGTGGAGCGTAAGCTGGTTTTTTTTTCATATTTTATTTATTTATTTTTATTTTTTGTTTAAGTGAGAAAATTACTTAAAATTGAAAAAATTATTTCTAATGTTATAAATTGCAAATTTCTTTTATATTTTTATCTAATGAATTACGATAGATTATGAAATAATTTAAATACATTTTTAATTTAATTGAAAATGCTTTGGAATAAAAAAATGTTTTAAGGTTAAATATTTTTTTATAAATTAAAGTATATAAATTTAATAAAACATATATAATTTTTATAACAGGGTTTATAAAAAATCTAATATAACTGAATATAAATGATAATTTATTTATAAATATAAATTGTATAACTGTTTTAAAAAAACTTTAAAAATAAATGAATAAATAATAAAAATTTTAAAACTTTCATTTTTTTTCAAATATTTTAAGCTTCTAAGTACCAATCATCAATAATAGCGGGTTCTTAATTTTGATAAATAGATTTATTTTTCGAATTAAACAAAATTTTACAGGAATTATCGGACTCCCCGCTTTTCTAAGACCCAATATCCGCCGATTTTTTTCCACTCGACCTACTCTATTCTACGGCTAAAATTTGATCAAAGCTCGAATCCGAAACTGAGGCCGAAACCGAGGCTTTTTGGCTGTTTTTTTTTGCTTTTTTTGAAATTTTTGATATTTTTTCGGGATTTTGCCTTGTTATTTCTGTTTCTGTTTCTGTTTCAGTTTTTGAGTGTAAAGAAGAAGAAGATGAAGAAGAAAGAGAAGGCATTTTTGGATTTTTTTGGAATGTGGGCTGTTTTTATAATGAGATGGAGATTTTTTTTTGAGATTGATGGTCTATTGTTGAGTTTTCTTTGGTTGATTTCGAAATTGAGTTTTGCGAGGAGGTTTAGCTGTTATGTGAGGATGTTTTTTCGACTTTTTCTGTTTTTTCTTATTTTTCTTATTTTTCTTATATTTCTTAGTTTTCATTTAATTTCTATGTTTTCTCTAATTTTTCTGATTTTTCGAGGTTTAGATGCTGTTAGAGGAATTATGAGTTGGTGGTGGATTGGTCTTTTTAAGGTGTTTTGGTTTATTTGGAATTGGTGTTTTGTTGTTGGTCATATTCGTTTTCTTCTTCTTCTTTTATAATAAGTTTTTCGAAAGTGTCGTTTAGAGAGTCATTTAAAGATTTTTTGTTGTTATTTTTGGGGGTCAGATATTCAGATTTTTCTTCATTTTTTTCATTTATTTCATTTTTGATACTAGAATTTGAAATTTTTTGTTGCAGTTGATTATTTTAATTTTGGATTTGATTTTGCTAATTTTGTATTAATTAGTTTTATTATTATTAGTTGATTAATTGGATGTCTTATTTTTCTTATAATTAAATTTCATTGACATTTTGGCTAAGTTTTTTAGATAGTTTATTTTGGGTGTCATCTGTAAGAATAAAGACTTCTGATACTTTTTTTTATCTTTAATTGCGAGGTTTAAAAGTGTCCACTTGTTTTTTGAAGAGATCTTGGTCCACTTATTTAAGAACATAATATTGGTCTTTTACAAGTAAATCTTTGCAGAGATATTCAGGATTGTATTAGAAGCGTTAATTGTCATCAAATAGGCCAAATTCCAGAGGTTTTTCTTATTTTTCTAGAGGTTAGTTGTTGAGTATCACTTTTTCGCTTTTAAATTAAAAATTAATAGAAATTAAAAATTGGTTTTTATTTATCAATAAATTTATTTTAAAAAATATATAAATTTTTTTTTGTTTTTAGTTTGTTTTTTTTATTTTTGTTTTTGTTTTTTTTTGGAGAAATTTTTAGTTTTTTTGTTACATTTTTTTCTTTTGCTTTGTAATGGTGTTTTCGATCATGTCTTTAACCGTCCACTTTTTTTCTAAAGAAACCTTTAGGTAGGTTTCTAAAAATAAGATATTCACTTTCATTTTGTATGGTTCATTTTTGTTGTTGTTTTTTCCCATGTTTTTTATTTTTGATATTTCATAAAAAAAAAATTTAATTAATTTAGTGAAATTCAAAAATTAAATTCATGTATTTATAGGGAAATTTTTATAAATAGGTATTTTTTGTAAAGATAAATTTTATTTGTTTGATTTATTCGTTTTGTAAGACTATTAAATTAATTAATCTATATCATTAAATTAATGTATAAAGATTATTCACTAAAATTTAATTATTTAGGGTATTCTTTTAATTATGTGATTTATGTTAATTAATATTTGTTTTTGTTGGAATCACATAGAGACTAGTTTAATTATTAAATTTTAAGATAGTACGAATTGGAACAAATTAAAAAGTAGTAGTTTAGCAAAATTAAAATAATTGTTAGTAAATGAAAAAAAAAGAATTAATTTTATTTATACCATTTTTTGAATTTGATGAAGATAAAAAAATTAAATTCATTTTTAATTAGAATCTGTAATTTAAAAATTATTTTTTAATTTTAAATTTTTAAATTGTTTTATAAATTTCTAATATATAAAAATATAAAAATAAAAGATAACTTAAAACTATAAGAAGCATATCTAATATATAGATAAAAATTTAATGTTATTAAAATAATTTGTTATTATATATGGTAATTATATTTTGAATAGAAAATATTATATATAATAATAAATTTGGATGAACAAATTTAGTCAGTAAATTTAATAATTTCTGATATATTTATTTTAAATTTCGCATTGTATTTTAAAAAGTATTAGAAATTAAGCAAAAGAATTCTAATTTTTTTTTTATATACATTTATTTAAAAGTATGTTTAATAATTAATATTATACATATATAAATTTATAATTATATATATGAATTAATTATATTTCATATAAATATTAATATTTAATTAAAATTAAATATTTTATAATTATTTAATTTATAAATTTGGATCATTTTAATGCCTTTTCAATGTTCCAATTTTATTCTTTAAAGCTATTTAATTCTTCGTTTTCTTCTGATCCGAAAATAACTTAAGAATATTGTCCTTTGGCTTATTCTTCTATTAATTATTAAATTACATCTTTTAAGTCCTTTTTAAAATTAATTTAATTTATATATTTATTTTTAGATTTTTAAATTTAATTTAATAATTATTTATTTTTTTTATAAAAATAAAATTTTGTTTTTGTTATTATAATAAAAAAATAAATAAATAGTTACAGAGGGATTGGTCTATATTAAAGCTTGTCTATAGTTAATTTTATCTTCTTCAGTTATATTATGTAAAAATTTACCAAGTCCTTTATTTTAAGGAGTTATGGGTTTTCCAATTCTTTAGAAAATGCATAATTTTGCTTCATCTAGGTCATTTTCTCTAAATAAAATTTTTAAAAAAAATGTAATTTTTTTTTTATATTTTTAAAAATTTTAATTAAAAATATTTTTTTTTTTCTTATTTATTTAGCTTTAATAAATTACGTTATTTTGGTTTCACTGATATATTTGATACTGTCATTGAATGATTTTAAGGTTTGGGATGAGTTGGGGTCTCTGTAACTGTTTTTTAAATTTATTTATTAAATTTAATTGCACATTTATTCAAAATAGTTATATATATTTTTATTAAATAAAAAGATAAATGATTTATAAAAATAAATATTATTTAAAAAAACTTTAAAAAAGATTTGTATACTAAATTTATTTTTATATGAGATATTTACCTGTAGAATGATAAGACTCCGTCAGCAAATTTGGAGCCGCCTCCGTAAGCTCCTCCTTTTTCTCTAATTTCTCTATGTAAGAATTTGTTACTTAAAATTTCGGATAAAAGTTGATATTTAGGAGTTAAAGGGTTATTGTAACTGGGGGCTTGGAAAGATTGAACACAATAGTTGACTTGCATGGGTAAAGTGTAATAATTTCTGGCAAAATTTTATTGGAAAGGATTAGGGTGTTACTATTCATCAAAGTATGTATTTTCAACCTATTAATAAATATTTAAATAAATAAATATATATAAAATTAATTATTTTTAAAATTAATATATCGATTTAAATGATTTTGAATTTTAGAAGTTACTTCAGATTCGAAGCTTTTGTAGGAAAAGTTCATTCCGTCTATTAATCTGATTAATTGGAATTTCATGTCTTAATAATTGGATTCTGAATCTGAGTGCACCATAAATTCTATATTAGGTTTTCTCATTAAATTGTACATAATTGAGTTCATTTAGAATTCTATATCTTACATATATAATTGTTATTTGAATTTTTCTTTTCCCATATTTTTCCCAATACTGCAAAGGAACCTGGCCTTTTAAGAATAAAAAATTTAGAATCAAATAAATTTAAAGAAAAATTAATTTTTTGAATAGTTTTTTAGTGTATTTAATTAATATCCATTTTTTTAATTTTTAAAATTTTATAGGGTTAATTAATCCTAAGATCTGAATTGAAAAAAAAATTAAATTAGCATATAAAAATGTTTTTTTGTTCTTTTTTAAGGGTAATTTTTATATTTTAAGAATAAATAACATTTTTCCATTTTTATTCTAAATTAAATTCTTAAATTATTGAAATTTATAGAATTAATGAATTCTAAATTCTTAAATTTTTAAAAATTAAAATGTTAAATTTCTTAAATTTTTAAAATATATAAATTCTTAAAATTTTTAAAATATATAAATTTTTAAATTATTAAAATATATAAATTCTTAAATCTCTTAATAAGCCAACAAAAAATTTAATAATTAAATGATTAATTTTTAAAATGTTTACTTGGTTAAGTTGTTCATTGACGTAATATTTTTCCCTGAGGGAGGCGTGGGCAGTGCTGAAGGCGTAAGTAAGGGAAGAGTCTACTATATTTTGGCTAAGTTGGGTAGAGGCATTTCTGATAAGGGTGACCATGTGGTCGTAGTCGTGGAAGTTGGGCGTGCACACGATTTCTCTGAAAAGTTCGACCATTTTTTCGATGTTTCTGTTGATGCAGGCCACGGAGAAGACCATGAAATTGTTTACTTTGGAAGGGTCGTTTTTGTCCATTGAGCTTTCGAAGTAGACGTTGAAGCCGGAGGTGTAGAGGTTGAGGAGGGTGTTGAATTTCTCCTTTTTGTATTTTTGGGTGCCGATTTGGGTGATTATTGTTTGGAAAACTTCTAGGTATTGACGGATGAAGAGGGGGACGTCTTGCATGTTTACCTTCATTCTTAGGTAGGTTAGGCCGTTTGTTTGCTGCTGGGTAAAGTTTAGAGGGATTCCTTGGATTTTTTCTTGTTTTATGCTTATTTTTTCGACGTTTGTGTCGATGTCTTTGGTGGAGAGGGTGGGGAGCAGGTCGGTGTTGTCTGTATTTTTTTTAAATTTATAAGATTTTTGTGTGAGATATTAAATTTTTAAAATTATATTGTGATTAGTTGTTTTTTTAAATTTATAAGCTTATTTAAGTTTTTTATATTTAAAAGATTTTTTAATTTATTGATATTATTTTATTTTTTGGTTACCTTCTTCTTCCTCTTATTCTTTTTTAAGCTGTTCATTGATTTATTTAATCTTTTCTAATTCTTCTTATGAGATTTCTTTTTGTTTTCTTTATAATTTTTAGTTTTCCTACTCTTTCAATTCTTGATTGAAACTTTATTTAGGGAGCATTTTATATCTTAAATAATGATTATTATTTAGCAAATATTTTTCGGTTAAAGTTTTTAAGTAGTTTTCATCTAAAATTTTTTCTTTAATAGTTTTGATATTATTAGTAACATCTAAAAATGCCAAAGGCTTTTCCGCATCATGATTATAAGGATTTAAAACTTACCTAAATTATAAATTTGCAATTAATCAATTATAAACCATTTTTTTATATTTTTAGACTTTATATTTTTTGAACTTTATATTTTTTACATTAAAATATTAAGACCAAAGTTGCTTTTGGGTACTTTACTGTCTAATTCCATAGTGTGAAGAACAGATTCAATTAATTCTTCATCGAATTCAACTTCGTTTTTCAAAGTTTCAAAAATAATTTATTCTATTTATTCAATAGATTCTTCGGATATTCCTTGTACTCCAATAGTAAAGGCTCCCTAATTCGATGAATTGTTTATTAAGTATAATTTTAAATTTTTTTTAAAAAAATTTATATTTTTTATTTTTTTATTTATAATATATTTTACCTCTAATTAATAGGATTCGTACCCATTTCCAGAGATAAAAGCAGGTGCTAAACCAGCTTCTATTAAATTTTTATATAAAGGCCCATTAGGCGTTTGGAAAAGTAAATAGGATAAAACTTATAAACCTAGAGTTTCAATGGGATTTTCAGTTACTTGGTTGCATAAGAAAGTGAATCCGAATTTGCACTTAAAATTTTAAATTTTTATTAATTTTATGTATTTTATAAAATATAATTAAATTAATAAATTAAAAAAATTTTTAAAAAATAACTTTTATATTTAATTATAATATATAGTTTAAACATTGCATAGTTTTTTAAAAAATAATTATTATTTTTATTACTTCAGATCCTTCGTCCAAAGAGTGACTTTCAGGGGGACCATAAAAAGTTAAATCTTTTAATGGTTCTTTGAATTTTTCGATTTTAGGTAAAGGTTTTATGGCTTCGTGTTTTTAAAATTTGTCAGTGGAAAAATAATTTTTGTCTAAATATTTTAAGTGTTCTTAGAAATTTAAATCTCCATACGAGAAAATTTTTGTATTTGAAGGGTGATAATAAGTATTGTAAAAATCTTTGACTTCTTCGTAAGATAAATCAGTTATATCGCTGGGAATTCCGCCTGAACAATTGGAATAAATAGAACCTTTGTAAAGTCTTTTATTAATTTCTTCTGCGAGAACACTGTCTTGGGTTTAGAAAACTCCTTTCATTTCGTTGAAAACAACTCCTTTATAAGTTAAATTTCCATCAGCATCAACGTCATATCTCCACCCCTCCTATAAAAAAATTTAGATTTTATTTAAATTTAGATATTAATTTATACTTATATTTATAATTTAATTTATCTATTAAAATTTAAAATAGTTTGTTTACATAATAAAAATATATTAATATACAATGAAATTATTTATTATATATTTTTTTTAATTACTTATCTGAAATCAGTTTCTTTAAGCAAAGATCTTAAAGATATGTCGGCATAAACATTCATTAAATTTTTGAAATCTTATTCATTTTATGAAGAAAAAGGATAGGCAGTGAAATCGGGGCCAGTCCAGGCGTTCATATAAGTATTTAAACTTCTTTTAAGCATTTTCATAAATGGGTCTCTTACAGGGAATTTTTCACCCCCACAACAAGCCAAATGTTCTAAAATATGAGGAGTTCCTATTTATAATTAAATTTTAAAAAAAATTATAATTATAAAGTAACTAAATACTTTTAAATATTTATGTGCAATAAATTATATTAAAAAAAAATTAGATAAAGGATAGTTTAAGTTTAAAATTAAGTATTATTATTTTAAAAATATTTTTTTAAGCATTTAAAAAAAAATTACTAAAATAATAAATTAGTTAAATTTATGATCAAATAAATTATATTATAAAAAAATAAATTTTTATTTTTATTAATTTTTTTACGAATACCTACCTTATCATAAAAAATATAATATATGGCAATATTTAAATTAGTAAATGAAGTAATGAATTTTTTATTAAACTTTTATTGAATTTATTGAAATAAATTATTATATAATAATTATTTTTACCTTTATCATTATTAGGTAAGGTTTTGAAAATAATAGCCATACAATTATTTTGGTCAGGAGTGTCAATGTGCAAAAATTGAGTGCCTAATTTTTTATGTTCAAGATAATATCCAGTTAACTGAAAATCTGGGATTTATTCTATTTTTTTAATTACGAAATTGTGGATTTCATCTCCTTCTTTTAAATTTTCGTAGGTTTATCTTTCGATTCCTCTGGAAAAATAAAATTTGTTTTTTAAATTTTTTGAGAAAATTGTTGATTGTTTTTTGAGGTTGATTTTTTTTAGCATATTAGTATTTATTTTTTTTTGTTTCTTTTCTTTTCTTTTTTTTTTGGGAATTTTTTGAAATATTTAAGTTTTTTTTTAATGTTTTGATTATGTGTTAATAATTTTTAGGGTTTTAATTTATGGTTGAGAAGATATAGAAATCAAAGCTATTAGAATTTATGAATGCAAACTTTTATTAATATGCTTAAATTTTAATATAGTATGAAAATAATGTTATATTTTATTAGACTAATTAATAAATATAAAACTAATAAAGTTGAGTGAATTTGATTTTAGATCTGAGTTAATAATAAATTATACTATTTGTTTAAATATCAAAATTTTATAATTAAAACAAAAATATTTTAAACTTTACCTTATTTATAATGTCAATAATTTTTTACATATATAGAATTTATAATAAATTATTAAATAAATAATTATATCATTTTTAATCTTAATATAATATAGCTAATATATTTATTTATTTTTAATTATATAAAAATAGAGTTTACTATAAAATCAATAGAAGAACAATTGTTTTTTTATTTCTAAATATAAGTAAATTATGGATTTTTATAAATTTAAAATTAAATAAATTTGATATAATGTAATATACTAAAACAAATTTTTTTAAAATTTATTAAACTATTTTAAATTTTAAATTAAAAAATATGATATATAAATATTTTATTATATATTTTAAAAGCGGGAGAGAATATTTAGACTGATGAATAATATTATACTTATTATAAAATAATAAAAATATGTGAATTGATGCATATTATAATATAATTATAATTTTTGATAAATAATCATTAAAAAAAGTAAAAGGTTAATAAATTAATCAAATTAATAATAGAATATTAAAAAATTAATTATTAGTAAAATAAAATAAAAAATAGTAACAAATAAAGAAAATAAAATTTTCCCTGAAAATGGAGCAAGAATAGCCCTTAGAGTCTATATATTGGCCGTCTTAAAATTAAGAAGAAGACGAAGATGGTAAAAATTAATGTATAATAAAACAAAAATAAAGAAAAAAAATAATTATTTAGTTGGAAAAAGGTTTAGTTTTTATTTTTTATGAAAATTATTTTAATCATTTTTTGGGGAAAATAAGGTTAGAAGCATTTTTTAGAAGCAAAAAAAAAAAAAAAAAAAAAAAACCGTAAAGCATAGTTATACAATTTTTTTCGATGCAATTTTTGATTAAAAAGTTGTTAAATAATTTTTTTAGAATCTGATAATTCTTTATACGACGACCGGTCAATAACAAGAGCACGAACGGCGCCGGCGAGGCCACTAACAGATTTGGAAGATTTTAAAAGATCGGCAGAATTTATGTTGCTTTAATAGTCTATGATTTGCTAATCACAATTAATATATAAAAATATAGAAAAATTTGACTTAGATAGTGCCGAAGGCTAAAAAATTTGCAGAAAATATTTGTAGATAACTGAAAAATTATGTGAGGTAATTTATATATATATATGAAATTTAAAAGGGGGGGGTCTATTAATGAAGATTATTTTTTTTTTTCTTTTGCTTTTTTTGGTGTGGTTATTTGAATTTTTGTTTGCTTTGCAATTTTAATTTGTTTTATTGTTTAGTGTTTTTGATAATTTTTGGATGATTGGGCGATTTACATTTTTATTTAGTTTAATATGTTCTTTCTTTTTTTTTTATTATTTGATCAATATTGGGATATGATTATTTTTAAATTCAATTTTATGGACTTTTTAGGGTTTTATGCAATTTTTTTATTTACTCTTTTTTGGATAATTATAAATATGCAGTTTTATTTTGCTTTAATTATTGTTTACTAAATTTTTATATTAAAGGCATTTCCTGTTCAAACTGCACCTAGAGAATACAGAAATTTATTTTCCAAAGCGTATAAAATATTGTATAAAGAGGGTAGTCTTTGTTATTTGACTGAAATTTTAGATTCTGCATAGGAAGGTAATACAAAAAAATAAGCAATAGAAAATAAATGAATTATGATATTTTTAGTTGTTTTTATTGATTAGAAATTAACTATAATTATTTATAATGTTAGAATTTTGGCATATTTATTACCATTTTAAACATGATAATTAAAATAAAAAAAATTAATAATTTTGGTATTATATAAAGAATTATAAAAAATTAATTTATAATAAATAACAAATTTTTAAAGGTTTTCCACATTTATATGTGAATGGGGTTAAATATGTATTTAGAGAAGAAGTTTTAGAAGCAGGAAAGAAATTATTAAAAAGTTTTTAAAGAATGTAATAAATTATAAAAAATTCTTATTCTAGAACAACTTCTGAAAGTGCAAATATTTCATCTTAATAAATAAAATAAGAAATATCAATATCGTTGGAAGAATTTGATTATTCTTGGGCGAGATTTGAAGAGGTAAAATAATTTATAAAAAAATTATAAAAATATTTGAAAATATATATGTATATATTTATATTATTTATGCACTATATATAAATTAAAAATAATAGTTTTTTTTATTTTATTTATAAATAAAAAAATATGGTTTATTAAATTAATCGATTTATAAAATTTATTAGTTATATGTAATGGAATTAATGCTAATAGAAAATGATGCAAGAAAGCCTATATAAAGTGCTATTTAATATGAATAGGAATTATAATCAATTGAAATTAGGGAAAAAATTAAGGGTAAAATATTTTTTTTCAGTGAAGATTACTAGAAATTAAGGAGGAAATTATGTGACGTGATATCAAAAATAAATTCAGTAGCGAATTAAGAAGGAAAAGGAAGAGATGATTTAAATTTTGAAATATTATTGGAAGCAGAAGTATTATTAATAAATAATCTATTTTATTTATTTTTTTATCATATAAAAATAACAAAATAATTTTAAAATAATAATTAATTAATATTCTAGAATTTATCTTTAATTTATATTATTAATAAATTTATATTTTTATTTCAATTATTTTTATATAGAATATAATTAGAAGAATCACGAAAGATTAATCAAAAGTGGTTTGGAATTTGGCAGATAAAATAAGAAATGTTTTTTTGAATTTGAGGAAATTATTTAGGAAATATGAATAAAATATAGAAATGGTAATATTTTTTGCTAATTTATTAATTTTGCATGAATTAAAAATTTTATTAATTTAAAATCATTTATAAAATAGGTGGATCCGTAGTTAAAAAATAACGCAGATTTAGTTGAATTATTAGAAGAATATGAAACATTATGGTAAAAAGGGAAGAATTATTTTTTGGATCCTAAAAAATGTACATTTTTAATTCATTTTTCGCATATAATAGAAGCAACTGCTGAGAAATACGATTAATTTTTGGAATAAATTGACTGCAGAGATGCAGATATATTTTTATCTATTCCCTGGCTCATAATACTAAAATTATTAGACAATAATGATAAAAATATTTGTTAGCAGTTTTTACCTTAGTTATTTTAGGAGGGGACGAAATAAAATAATATATATAAATAATTGTAATTAGATTTTAAAAAGTGGAAAAGTGGAGAAAATCACGAATAATAATATAAATATCATAATTTACTGGAAAAAGTACTTTTAGGGATTAGTTTAACTGACGATGACTAGAAGTTATTGAATGATTATTAAAAAGATATAGATTTGATTGTAAATTAAATAAAAATTTTGGCTATAGAGCTTTAAAGGAATTAGCCAACTGATTGGAATAGCTTTATGGACGCTGCTTTGACATGAAAAATTATGAAATTATCAATATTTAACAAAGTAAAAATACAATAATAAAATACAAAACAAATTATTTTGAATAAATTAGGTTTTGTTATTTTTTTTGGGAAGTAAATCTAAAAATTTATAAATAAAAATAATAATTAAAGATTAAATTTTAAATTGTACAAATTGTGAAATATATATACTTAATAATGTTAAAATTATAATAATAAATCAAAACCTTAATAGAATTAAATAAGAATTTGTGATTTGGTTATTTTAGTAAGAATGACAAAGAAAGTACATATAAAATATTTGATACCATAATAATTTTAAAAGAAATAAGGTAAAGTTTAGGACTAGAATAACTAGATTTAAAATTTAATTTTATTAAAACCAATTTATTTGTTTAAAAATGAAAAAATATGATAATAAAATAGAAAATTGAAAAACAAATTTTATCATTTAATAATATTTCTGTTTCTTATATAAATATAGGATAAAGAAAAAATGCTAAAAGTTGTTTACTATTATTTTAAAAAATTCTTTTAATTCGTTATATATAATTTATACATGACACATATATAATATTATTTATAAATTTATTTACTATATATTGACTCTTAAAAAATAATTTAGAAATAATAATCACAATTAATTCATTGCATATTTGTATTTAATAATAGTAAAGATCATAATGTATTTTTTTTTATAATTATTGAAAAAAACTATATTCTAAAAATTCTAACAGAAGGTCAAATTTTAAATTTCTTTATTTTAAGGAATTTTTATATAAATTTTAAAATTTTTATACTATGTAAATAATTTTTTAAATATACTTATTATAGATAAAATAATTATATTTATACAGTTATTTTAATCGGTATTAAATTATAAGAATAATTTTATTGAAAGTAAATATAATTTATATAAATGTAAATTTAAATTTTATTAAATTATGTTTATTTATTTATTTTTTATATTTTTGTAAATATGTGAAATAAAAAGTATCTGTTTGGATATTTTTTATTATTTGTATTATATCATTTATTTATACTTTAAACATTTTATTTTCTTTTTTATTTTATTGCTTTTATACCTAGAAATTAATTATAATTTTACAGTTTTTGAATTTTTTATTCTAGAGTACTACTTTATTCAGAATATTCGTCCATATATTTATTATTTTAAGTTCCTAATGTGAAAAGGTCTTTATCTTTTGAATGTTGTCCATTATTATTATTGTTAAAAATTTAATTTTCATCTGCTTAATTTTTTTTATTATTTTTATTTTAATACAATTATAACGATTAGGATTAGGATAATTTTAGTTATTAGGAACTGGGATTATTTTTAAAATCTAGCATGATACTGCTTCCTTTTACTACTTTTTCTGCTTCATGATCGATTTCATCAAAATTAATATTACTCATACCGAGGTAGCTGCCTCTAATTTCCATGTTATTTTAATCTTTTGCTTAATGTGGATTGTATTAAATATAAACAGAGCTATTATTTTAATTATTAGCGAAACTGTTAGACAAATTTGAGCCCAGTTAAAAAGAATCCCTCGAAGTTCCCTGAGCCAGAGACCGAGGCGAAGGATTCAGCTGGCCGTTGCCGTTTGGTAATTATAATAGACTTTTTTTATTATTTTCTTGTTCTGAGGCCGAGATTGTCCTGTGCCAGCCGCCCCCGCTTATTTTATTTTATTAGTGTTGTTATTGTATTTGTAATTATTATTATTATTGTTATTATTTTTGAGAGGCTTTATCTTGTGATCTTTTAAAGAATTAAGTTAAAAAATTAAAAAATTAAAAAAATTTAATGCTAATATATATGGTATTTTAAATCGTTTTAATATTAGATTAAAAAATAAATTTGTTTTTAATTACTGCCTTAGGTTTTCTAATTCATTTTCGTCTTTTTGGTTTTGATTTTGTAATTATTTTAATTGGTGCTCTTTATATATTTTTTCTTGCTCTTTTTTTAATTTTTCCTGTTCAAGTTGTTTTAGAATTAATTTTTATTTTTCTTCTTCTTATTTTTTCAGTTCTGCTTCGGTCCAATCATATTCATAACTTGTAACTGAATTGTAACTAAGTCCCATTGATTTTCCCAATTTTTAAAATAATTAACGTAAAAATTTATAGTCAGGTGTAGACTTGAAGTGTAACTTTTTTACATACTCTAAATATTTTTAAAATTCCAAAGGTACATCTTTGCAAAGTTCTTATGGCGAGGTTTTTTGTTTTATTTCACCAACTACTGTAGTTTTATCTTTATCAGATACATTTTATAAATTTTGCCAAGGTAAATTACCTTTTAAAAGAAATAAAATTACATAAATTAATGACTCTAAATCGTCTTTTCTGCCGAGTTCATAACCTTAATGAGCCGCAATAGAAGCATATCTATAAATTTATTTTTTAAAAGATTTTACCAATTATTAAATTAATTTTCGAAATTCTTTATTATTTTTTTTTAATTTTTTATGATTTTATATCATTTTTTTTAATTTTTTATATTTTTTATATAATTTTTTTAAATTTCTACCTTGTTGTGCCAATAAAGGGTTTATTTTCTCTGAAAGCTATGTGTCTGCCATTAGAGTCCCTATAAATTTTCGAAATTCCGAAATCAATTAGAAAAACCTGTTTTTAAGTTTCATTTATCCCCATAAGTATATTTTCCGGTTTCAAATCTCTGTGAATAATACTTCTATTATGAATATTTTCAAGAATTGGAATAAGTTAATCTATTATATACAACGCGCTTTTAATGGAATATTTTTTGTACAACTTCATATAGTGAGCCAGATCGGGCCCTAAAAGGGAAATAACTAGGATGTTATAGTTATTTTCCTGGCCTTGATAGTGCAATTTGGGGATATTTGGAAGGCCTTGTAGCCTTTAGAGGATTTGTACTTCTCTGTCTAAAGACCTTATTTCTTCGTTGTCTTCTTTTTCTAGTTTTATTGCGACTTGTTCTTTTGTGTTTTTGTCGTATGCTGTTTTTTATTATATAATTTTTAGGTTATTGATTAAAAATAATTAATAAATTTTTTTATATAAATATATTTATAGTTATATTTATATTTATATTTTTAAAAAGAAGTTGTTAAATTATATTTATGAAAATAGATTAGAGGTTTTTATTTATGAAAAATAAATTTTAAGTTCTTATTAATAAGAAATAGTTAATACACTTATATTCGTATTAAGTAAATAAAGAATAATTAAAGAATTTATTTGGTAAAAATTTATTTGTTATGATAATTTTATTTTCGTTTTTTTAATTATGTTTAAATTTATTTTTTAATATTTATATGAGTTTTTCATTTTATGTTTAAATTTTTAGGTTTACGTTGATAACTATTATTTATTATATGCTTATTAAATTTTCTAAATTTTTTGATACTTGATCTAATATTTATGATTTTTATTTAAATGAATTTACTAATTTTTATAGATATCGTAGTAATTTTTTGTATTAATGGTTTTTTTATATAATTTATTTTTAACATTAAATTATATTTATTGATTTATTTAAAGTTTAAGAGAAATTTAAAAATAAAGAAGATATTTTAAATAAATTACCTATAAAAACTACCCCAAAACTACCCGAACTTATTTTTTTTTTTAAAATCCATTGATTATTAAATATTTTTGCTGATTTTTGATGTGGAGGTTTTTGATTATTATTATTATCTTAGTGATTTTAATTCTAATTATTTTGATCATTTTTTTATTGCTGGTCCATTTTATATATATATATTTATTTTTAATCTTCTATGGTTTATTTTATGATAATGTAGATAAAGTAATTGAAATTATTATTATTGTAATTAGTAAACTTTATTTGAAATTTTTTTTAGAATAAAAAGTATAGAATTAGTTTATTTTTATTCTTTTATATACAATTTTGTTTTTATTATTAATTATATTATAATTGCGTTATTGGGTATTTCAAAATAGCATAAATTTTATTAAGTTATTTTGTAAAAAATCTATGATTAATAGATTATAATATTTAATTATAATAAATATATAATTAATTTTTTATTCGTAAGAATTTTTAAAATAAACTATGAGATAGAATAAATTTTTAATTATGACCATATTCAATAATAAACGATAAAAATTTAGTAATAGTAAAAGAAAGTTATAAAATACAAATAATTAAACAAATAATTTATACATTCACAAGACGCTTATATTTAATATATATATTAATTTAATTTTTTATATATAATTAATATTATTTAATTTACAATATTAATAATTAAAATACAAAAATTTGTTTGATTTTTTAAATTTTAATATTTTAATTTGATATTATATGTTTATATATTTATCATCATTATTTTATGCTAGGATTTTAGAAGATTTATTGATTTTTTGGTATCTTCTAATTCCTTTACCCACATAAAATACTTATATTATAATTTATAATTATTTTTTAATCATATATATTATTATATTTATTATTATCAAGCGTTTATAAGATTTATGGTTGATAATTTTGACTAGAATTTGAAATAAAAATAATGAGAAAAATCGTGACTTTTTGATTTTTTAGGCAATCACAATTATTTTTCTTATTTACTTTTATTTATCCTCAAATTCATTGACAGAAAATATTTTCATAAACTTGTTAGATTTCTTCATTAAATTTAGGAATAAGTTCTAAATAAACTGGTTTATTTTCAGCAGTGACTCTTTTGGATTCTTTAATTTTTTTTTTCAAAAATTTTTCCTAATTTGCGAAATAATAGAGACTATGTATTAAGAATTCTGCGATTTCCGTTTTTTACTCTTTTAGCAATTTTTAGCAGATTTTTTATAAACTTTTGTGCGAAGTTAATTTTTCCACATTTTCCAGTTCTTTTGTCAGGTTAAAGTAATCTTACTGATTTTTGAAAGAGTTTTTAAAATTAGGGTCTTTTTAAAGGTCTCGAGAATAGTTGTAGTAAATGAACCAAATATAGTTTCTTTTTAGTCTATCTATTTGGTTTTTTCCGTTTTTTTTGGGTTTTTGGGCTTCGTTTAGTTGTTATTGTTGTTAGAAATAAGATAAATTTGATTAATTTTATTTTTATTAGTTATTTTATTAATAATGTTCTTATTAGTATTAGTATTATTTATCTTCTTCTTATTTTTTTTATTATTATAAGATGTGGTTTATGGCGAATTGTTTGTGCGATTGTTGCGAAATTGTTGAAGAATTGTTGTTGCTGCTGGAATTATTGTGGAAAAAATGAGGGTCTGAATTTGAATAGGTGCAGGAAGTTTCTCTGGTTAAATTATCGTGGCTTTTTGAAGATTCCTCGTAGTAGTTGGTTGTTAGTTTTTTGAAGTATTTTTGGGCTAATTTTTCATTGTTACATTGTTCTTCGGCTTGGATATGGTAATTTTTGTAATGGTTATTATAGTTTTAGTTACTTATTTTATTGTAATTTTGGTTTATATTATTAGAATGTTCTAGATTTTTTAAGTTTTATTAATTGTTTTGAGTATAATATTGCTATTATTATACTTAATTAATTGAGTATAATATTTCTGATTAATTCTGATCATTTATTTAAAAAGAATTTTGGGTTTGATTTGAGAACTGGTTGGTTAAATTATCATTTTATTATTATCGTTAGTTGAGTTGGGTTTATATTTATTAAGGAATATATACTTTTTCTTCGTGAATTGTATCGAAATCAAAAGAACAATCGTGTTAACTAATTTTTTATTAGAGTTAAAAATTTAAGTTAAGATCTTCTTTTTAAGTTTATTTTTCATTTTAAATTTGTTTTTAGGTCATTTCATTTTATTATGGCTCTTATACTTAAAGAAAATCGAAGTCAATATCATTACTTTCTTGAAAATTTTAAAAAGAATCTTATTTTTTAAGAGAGGAGTATTATTCAGTATCTGTAATTGTTATGTGATTAGGTATAGTATTGTTATTTAAGGGACTTTGATTTTATATACCGTTTTCTACAAAATCCTATTATTATTCATTTAAAAAAGAGCTGTCTAAATTAGTACCTTCAAAGTTAAAATCAGATGCATCTTCTAGGCAAAAACTGGAATTATTGATTTATTTTTAGTCTGAAATAAAAGATGAGTTCATTTTTTTTGAAATTTTTATGCTTTAATTTTATTTTTAATTTGTTTAATATTGTTCTTTTTTTTTATTTAAGTTTTGATATTTTTGTTTTTTGTTTTAATTATTTATTTATTTATTATTTTATTATATGTAAGTGGAAAAGAACATGTTTTATCTTTATAGATTAATTTTCCCCCTTTTTAATTTTAAAAAACAATTTAAATGCAGTAAATGCTATTAATTAATCGAGAGAAGGGAAATTAATACACATTTTAAGTATAATATTAAATTTAATAAAAGAATTTATCAAAAATAAATAATTTCGATAAAATTATTTCGTATTTATTATATGTTTGATGTGGAATGCTATTGCTGGCATAAAATTTTTTTTATTTTTTTTATTTGAGTTTGAACTTTGTTTTTTTATAACTTTCAAGCAAGACAATAAAAATTATATTCCCATTTTATTCTTATTTAAAAGAATTTAAATTTTCATTTAATCTCAATTTAAAATTAAATTGATTTACTTATAATTTAGAAATTAGAAATTAGAAATTGATATATAAGTAAAAAATTATAAATATTTTGAGGTAAAATGTATATATAGATAAACAATATATGATACTTAAGCTTAATTATTAATTAAACAAAATAAAATTTAAAATTTGTGAAAATTAATAATTCTATATTTAATGGTTGAGACTATCATATATTAACATTTATCTATTAGAAAAAAGAAAAAAAAAATTTATTAATATTATCTAGTTATTTAAATTTAAATAAATTACACATATATGATAATTTAATTTAACGCAATAAACATTTTAATTATTAAAAAATAAAGTAGTTTGCGAAGATTATACAATTAAAATCAATTATTAATATTCACTTATTTTAAATTAAAATAAGTATATAAAGATATATATCATTATAATTATATGTTAAGAATTAGAATTCCTATAATTTTATCTAAAATTTTAAAACAAAAAACCAAAATTAAATCCCTTTATTTTTATAAAAATTTTAGATTTAATTTTTACTAAAAAGTTAATTATAAGTTACGATTATGTTTTTTAATTTATCTATATATAATTACACAATTTTTTTTGAAATAAATTTTAGGTAGAGAATAAGAGGTTTTTATATTTTTTTGAAAATCAAAGTAAATTTTATTTTTGATATTTAAGTATTCTATATTAGTATTAGCATTATATAAAGCTAGGTTGATTTAATTAAAATAATTCATTAAAATGTTTAACCTTGAAAAATTCAAAATTTTTATAGAGAATAAATATAAATTAATTTTTGTGTAAAAATTTTTTTTTTTTTAAATTATTTAAAAATTATTATTATGTTATTTAATTATATTTAATTAAAAACACTAATGATTAAGATTTTGTGGATATAAATCGTACACTTTATATTTTTTATTTTAAATTAAATATCATGCTAACAAAATACTATATTTAACAATATTTATAGTTTTTTTTTATTTTTAATAATTTGTAAATTATATTCTCAAGTTAAAAATTTTAAAGCCGTCTAAAAAATGCTCTAAAACTAAAGTTTAAAAATGGCTTAAATTTATTTATAAATAAGTTATATTTATTTCTAATTTAAATATTTTTCTAAAATCAAATAAAAATCAAGTAATTATATTTAAAAAATAAGTAGGTTTAAAATAAAAATGAAGATAAATGAAAATATTTTTTTTTGGCATACTTTTAATTTTTATCAATATTTACAGTATAAAGTATATAAAATTATATAAACTATTATAGTAAAAATATAAAAAGTGAAAATTGAATTTTCGTATATGAAAATTAAAATTAGAACCTGAAAAAATAATTGTTTAATAAATATTTTAAAGCTTATTATAATAAATATTTTACATATAATTTATAATAAAATAGTATAAAAATTAAAGTAATGATTTATTAATTAATTAATTTAATAATATAAAATTTACAATGAAATATCTAATTTTTTACTATAATTTTTAATTTAATTAAGTTTCACATACTTCCAAATTATTATTTCCACTCTTAAAATAGTTAAAGTGTTTCTTCCGAAACTGCCTTATTAAAAGTTTTTTATGCTTCTAAGAGATCGTTTTAGTTTCTTGAATTTTAAGTAAATAATAATGAAATTTTTTAAAAGTATTACAATTTTATAAATGTGTGTGATAATAAATAATATAAATATTAATAAATTTTTAAGTTTTTAAATTAAATTTGTTTATAGAGTTTAATTATGATTAATAGTATAGTAAGTTTAATTACGTTGGCCTTATGTCATCTAAAGTTAAGGCTCCAAATTTTGTTATATCATTTTGTTATAATAGTTTTTCTTTTAATGTTAATAAAGATGCTTTTGTGCAAATTTAGGAAATATCGTCTCCTGAATAGCCGATCATTTTTTAAGAGAGTAAATCAAAATCCATATCTTTGTCATATTAACCATCTAGCTTTAATTTTAAAAGAGCCACTCTAGTTTCATGATCTGGATTGTCAATTAAAATTCTTTTTTCAAGTCTTCTTAATAAAGCGTCGTCTATTTCCCAGGGTCTGTTAGTCGCTTTTATATTGATTTTTTTTAATTTTTTTTTTTTAAATTATATTATATAAGAAAAAAGATTATTTAGCTATTTTTTCGAAGTAATATGTGATTTTTAAAAATTCTATTTACAAAATTTTAATTTTGATTGGTTATATTAATATATATATATTTGTTTATATTATATTATAACTTTATGCTTTATTTATTTATATTTACCTCCTAGAACCATAACATATTCATCAATATTTGAAGTTTCACAGTCCGTAATTGCTTTTAATAATTCATTTTTCATTCTTAAAGTTACTTCTTATTCGTTACTTTTTCCTCTTTTACCGGCAATAGCATCAATTTCGTCAATAAAAATAATAGAAGGAGCATGATTTTTAGCTAATGCAAAAAGAGCAGTAATTAATTTTTCTGAATCTCCAAAATTTTTGGAAGTTAAAGATGAGATGGGTATATCAAAAAATGTTATATTAGCTAAATTTGATATAGCTTTTGCCAGAAAACTTTTTCCGTTTCCAGGGGGGCCGTACATTAAAAGTCCCTAAATAAGTAAAAAAATAAAAAAAAAATAAAAAAAAAACAAAATAAATAAATAAATAAATGAGTAAATAAATAAGTATTACTTTTGGTAATTTGATATTTTTGGCTTTAAAAAGGTGAGGAACGGAGACGGGCCAAAGAATAGCTTCTGTTAAAATTTATTTAATTTCCGTTAGGCCAGCTATATCGTTAAAATCTATATTAGACGTTTTTTACAGCATTTAATTGGAAATTTGTTCTATTAATTTCGGGTCCATGCCCTTAGTGTGATCAGTTTTAAGTTCTTTTTTGTCTATTTTGTTATTTGACCTCGCCTTTTTCACTACTTTTCCCTTTTAATAGTTTTTTTAAGGTTTTTTAGAGTGCTTATTTGAACTTGCCGTAGTTTAAAGATACCCGGGCACTTTTTTGTTTTCTTCTTATTTTTCAGATTTTTCTTGTTTTTCTTGTTTTTCGTTATCTTATTTTTCGTTATCTTATTTTTCATTATTTTGTTTTTCTTAATTATTTGTTTTTTAATTATTTTTTGAGATTTTTAATTCTTGTTGGAGTTTCTCGTTTTGTTCTGAGAGCTCTTTGATTTCTATTTCTTGTTCTAGATGTTCTTTTTTTATTTCTTCTAGTTCTTCTTGGAGGTCTTTTATTAGTTGGTCTTTTTGGATTAATTTTTGTTTTAGAGCTAGATCTGTTTATTGTTTTTAGGGGCTGTTATTTGTATGGCTATTATTATTTTGGTTTTGCTGTTTTATTCTTATTTAGCTGTTCATTGCTATTGATTGTCTCAGTTGTAGCATTGAAGCTTCTCCTAAATCCTATTCCTGCTTTAATTTTTTTTGTAAATCTTAGGCAATATTTTGTAAAATTTCTAGCTACTAATTTTTTTCATTTATTTATTTGTCTTAAATTTGAATTTGTTTTTTTAAATTTTCACATTCTATAGAAAAGTTTTTTGAAACGTCACTGGTCGCGCCTTGCTAAGTTTTGTTTTCCTTTGGAGTTTCTTTTAAATTTGCTTGTTATTTTAATTAGTTTATTTGGATTTGATAGTTTTCTATTCTTTCGTGTATACAAAAATAAATTTAAATTTATAATTAAAAATTAAACTAATTAAAATTTTTGTTTTATTTAAACAATTAAATTACAAATTTTCGTTATCTCTGATAGTTTTTTCCATTTAATTAAAGGTTTTGGTGACATTATCAAGTTAAGAAGTTTTTGTGTTAAGTTAATCTTTATAGATTTGAATTTCGGATTATTAAGCGTCTATTTTTTGTTAAAGCATTTCCATTTTATTTTTTAATTAATTTGCTAATTAATTTTAAAATTCCTCTGGATTTTATTAAACAAGAGAGTTTCTTTTAGATTTTTCTTCATATTCTGTTATTTTTTTCTGGTTTTTGCTGTTTTCTATTTGAAATTTCGCGTTTATTAACTGTTCTTTTTGTAAAGAGGACTTTAGTTACTTGATTTCTTCTGTCAGTTTTTGAATTCTATCTTCATTTTATTGTTGGGTTTTTTATTATACATTTTGGTCTTTGTTTTCAGTAACTGAATTTGAATTTTTATTTAAATTTTAACTTTAGTTATAGTTTTTGTTGTTTTATTCTTAATGCTTGAGTTATTTTGTCTAATTTTCGATTTAATTTTTAAGTTCTTAATTAGAAATTTAAAGTTTTTTGTTTTAATCTTTATAGGTTTTTAGCTCATTTTATAATTAATCAAGTTGATTTTTAAAATCATTATTAACATTAAGGGAAGCTGTTTAAGGCCTTTATTTATTTTGAATTAATAAACTTTAATTTAATTTTTATTATTAAAGGGTTCCGATTCTATCTTTACTTTTATTTTATTACTATTATAATCTATTTTTTTACAAAGTCATTTAATAGTTATTTGTGTTTTATTTTTGGGAAATTTTATTACTGGAATTTTAAGGGGTTTGACTTTAATTTGCGGCTTTTTTATTAGAATTTTGGTTGTTTGTGTTAAAAATAGTATTTTTTTTATTTTTTTCTTGTGAAAGATTTGAATTTGAATTTTGAACTTGTTTTTTGAGTAAATTGGGAGTTGAAATTGATTTTTTCTTATCTAAATGATTAATAGTTTTTTATTTAGATAAAGTTGTTTGATTTTGATTAATTGTTTAAGTTTTTGGTTTTTTTTCAATTTTAGTGATTTGCTCTATTTTCATGAAAATTTCGTGGTTTATTTGGGTGAAATTTTGATTTTAATTGCTAGATTCATCAGTAATGTTTATCAAGAAATAAAGTTATTATTGATATAATTGTTGTAAAAAGTGTTTTAAAGGAAATTTATTTAAATTAGATTAGATTGATTATTTTCGTGGCTATTCTTAGTAGATTTTTTTAAATATTTCGAAAATTTCAGTTTGCGCTGATTTAATTTCTAAAATTGCTTCTCTTGTTTCTGCTGTGGATTTTACTGAGGTATCAATATAAGAGAAATTAATAAAATTTAGGGTAATTTTTTTTTTTTACTGTTTTATATTTATTTCGTAAAAAGTTTGAACAAGGTCTTATTGTTATAAATTAAGGTTTTAATTTTAAATTAAATTGTATTTTGAAAGAAGATTTTAGAAATTTTCAGTTGAAAGTTCTAACGAATTGTTTAAATTATCTAGGAAAAGACTTATTTATAAGGGGGGGTTCTCAAAATAAAAGGCGTTTGTGTTTGTGTTTGTTTTTGGTTTTTTTTAGGGGATAAGTATTTAATTGTTATTGAGCATGTCGTGGAATTTTTAGTTATAATAAGAGTAAATTTGTAGTTCTATTTCTAAGTTTTCGAGTGAGTTTTTTTTTAAATTTTTTAAGTTTTTAAGGTCTTTTGTTAGTTATTGAATTATGCCTTTATGAGTGATTTTTTTTTTTTATTCAAGTTGTTATTAATTTTTATTATTTTCGCTATCTTCGGTAAGTTCATTTTCGCTTTATATTATTTAGTTGTGTCCTATTAAAATTTTTTATTTATGAGATTTTTCTGGCCCGAAAAAGAGAAATGTGTGCGTTTAGTCTTAATTTTGAAATTATTTTTCGGTATCTGTTTAATTTTCAAAAAATTTCGAGACTAAAAAAGTGATGTTTTCTGAAAAACTGGAGATAAATGTTTGCCGATCTTATTGACAAATTGATTCATTTTTTTAATCAATTTATGTTAAACTATCATATTTAATTGTATTGCATTTTTGATTGGTTGATGGTTATTGAAATATGGATTCTTTTATGAATTATAGTTCATTTTATTGTTAAAGGTTTTTTATTTTGTATGAGTAATTAAGGTGTGTTTGTTAGGTTTTTTAATTTTCTGATGATTTTGAATTTTATAAATTGTTCAAAATTATTATAATTTGAGGGGACTCTTTTTAGTTTAGAATTTATTTATTTTCGGAAATTATTTATTAATTATTTTAATTGTTATTTTCATCTTTTTCTTGTATACTTTCAAGCATTTTTTTTTTTTTGTTGTTTTTTAGAAATTATTCTTTTTATTTTTATATTTGTTTGATGTGGAAATTTGGATTGGAAAAAATTACAGTAATTTTAAAGATTAGTTAATAATTTATTTGATTTTGATTATTTAAAGAATATAAAATATTTTTAAAATTTTTAATACTTTAAGTTTTTCTAGTATTTTTAAATATTGAAATATATTTTATTTTATTTATAAGAAAAAAATGTCTTTCAAATATTTAGCTAATTAAAAAAAAACCATATAAATTTTTTTCATATATTTTATTCTAGTTCATTATAAATAATTTTTATGTTTCTTTTTTATATTTTAACTGCAATATTTATTACTTTAATTTTTACCTATTTAAAATAATTTTTTTCTTATTCAAAAATTCTAAAAATAATAATAAAATTCTAAAATTTTTAATCTTTCGTAAAATTATAAAATGAATTCAAGTTAAAGAAGAGACGGAGTTTTTTCATTTAATATGCAGTAAAGCTTCTAAAAAACTACATTTTGAATTAATTTACAAATTTTTTTAAATAAAACACATTTATTGAAATAAATATAAAATAAATATGCTAAATATTTAATTAATTTTATTGTTAAAAATAGTAATAATGCATTGTTACCTACCATTGTTGATAATGAATGGAGAAAAGATAGCTTTAAAAGTATTTATTTTTAATTTTTTGCATAATTATATTTAAATGAATAAAAATTGTTAAAAAATATATGAATTACATTATTTATTTATTTTATTTGATTATATTAAATAGATGTAAACATTTTTATTCCTGATCACGCCAAAAAGTAAATTTAAATGGAAAATAATGAATAATAAGAGTAAATGTATAAATTTCCAATGGAAAAGTAAAAAGAATGGACAGATTATGGATTGTATTAATTATTGGGTAAAAAACTATTTATATAATTTAAGTATAAATATTTAGTTATTATTATAAATTTTAAATATCAAAAATCTTTAATAAAATATACCATTTAATTAATTTTAATTATAAATTAAATTTTATAATTGTATTTTTAGGAAAATTTACAGATATTTAAGATATAGATAAAAAAGATAAAGTTTATAGATTTTGAAATGAATTATTTATAAATTTAAAATTAATTAAGAACCAAAAATTTTTAATCATAAATTAATTATAATAGTTAGAAATGATGCAAAATTAATAATTTATTATTTATTAATTTTTTTACTTTATATATAAAAAAATTTTATATTTACATATATTCTTATCTAGTCATTGTATAATATTATTAAAGGTATTTTAAAATAAGTTTCATTATGAAAATAAAAATAAATTTATTGTTCAAATTCATTAAGTATATGATATATTTTTATACTTATTTATGTGTTGTTGAAAATTTACAATAAAAATTAATGAAAGATTCGAAAGTAAAATTATAATCAAAATCAGATATTATAATAATTTAACAAACATTCATTTTTATCAAAGATAAAAGTTATATGTTAAGGAGTATTTATACATAAAATAAAAAATATAATATAAATTTTTAACATAATTATGTTTAATTAATGAATAATTTTATAATAAAAATATTAATAAAACAAGTAGGCAATATAAAAATATATTAATTTCAACTATTTAATTTACTGATATATATAAATATATAGCGAATTTTTTTGGAATAATTTTAATTTTATAAATAACTAATAAATATAACCGTACATTATGAAATAGCGGAAAATTATTATATTAATATTTTTAATTTATTAAAGATTTAATTTATAATTTTTATAAAATTTAGCAATTTTTTATTTATTTTTGTTATTTTGTTAAAGTCATTAAATGAAAAAATTCTTATTCGATGGATTTCAATAGTTTTTTTGAATTTTAAATCGTTGAGGAAGTTTAAGCTAGGTGATTTAATTTTAATTAGAAATTTTTAGAAATTAAAATTAGGCTATCTTTTTTGAATTAATTGTGTTTTTATATTCTTTTTTATAACATTATAATTTTATTAACTACTATTAATTTATTTGTAATTTATATAAATTGATAAAAAATATACATACATCTGTTTAATATTTTTACCTATTTAATATATATAAAAATAGTTTATTAACAAATTTATTGTTTTTCTTAATTAATATTTAATTAGTTATGTGATGTTTTTAGTTTTTGTTTTTTATCATAAATATATATTATATAAATAAGATTAATTAATTGAGAATAAATACCTCGTAATTGTTTTGTTTTAAAATGACTTATAATTAATTAAGGAAATATGATTAATTAATGTTTTATTGCAAATGTATATATTATTGAATTGAATTAATTAGTTTAATAATAATATAATAAAAGTGAAGGAAGTAATATATTGGAATAATATATATTATAATACAAATAGAATATAAAATATTTTTTTTATTTGTTTTGCGAAAATCAAAAATTAGAAAATTTAAAATTTAAAAGTATAAATTTATGAATAAAATGAATATGTAACCAGATTCTTAGCCTTAATAATCTCCAAAAATGGATTCTTAATTTAATTCAAATTAAATTAATAATAATGAAAATTACAATTACAAAGAGTATTAGTAGAATTATGGCAACTAAAATTCTTTTGGAGGTAGCAACTTTGACTATTAAGATAATTATAGAGAAGTTAGGAACAAGCCTCCAAATATAGAATCATAGGAATCTGATTAATAATTTTACAATTAAACTACTAATTAAGACATTCATGAGCAGGAATTTAACCAAAGATAGGAAGAAAAAAATTAAATTATTTACAAATAAATAAATAATTCCAATTCTAATAATAATAATGGTAGTGCAAATCAAGGATAAAATATAAGACCCAATTATAACCCAAATTATTTTATAAATAGCCAGAAATAAAATCCTCCTGGATATCAGTAACAATAACAATAGAACTAATAATAGAATTTTCAGAAATCGAAAGAAGATTTTAATTAAAGAAGAAGTTAATAAAATGTAAATTTTTATAATAATAATTAAAATATAAATTCTGAATAATCAACAAGAGCATCTTTACCATATAGTTAAAACCAACCAAATTAGAATAAAATTTAAAACTAAGTTTAGAATTAAAACTAGAATTCTGTTCAAAGCTAGAACTCGGCGCAAGTTATTTAATAAAAATAATACGAATAGTTTAAAAATTAATAATAAAATTAATAAAATAGACCAGGATAACTATAGTAATAAAGATAGCCATAATAGCCTTAATAGCAATAATAAAAGTAACTTTAAAGACCTTCTTATAATGCTAATAATTAAATATCGCCCTAATAATAATAACTATAAAAACCTGGTTAACACTAGTAAAACTAATAAACAGTTTCCTAATAATAATAAACGTCAAGTTAATAGAACTAATAACCTTAATAATAATAGATACCATAATAAAATAGTTAGCAGATATAATAGTAATAACAAATGTAATAGAAATATAAATAGTAATAGTAATAATAAAATCCATAAAATGCTGGGCAAATGGATAAATAATCATAATAAAAATAACATTAGGCGTATTAGTAGTAAATTTAACAGTAAATGAATAATTAAAAATAAGGATATTAACAGGGAAATTTGCCTGGTTAATAAAATGGAAATATAGAGTAATAATAATAAGGAGAAGAGGGAATAGAAAATAAAAGTTTAATAGGTAATTCTCACTAAATTAATATTAAAGGATAATAATTATAGAAAAATAATATTTAGGGTTAGAGCGAAAATTAAAAACAATTATTTTATCAGTAATAAATGTAATAGCAAAAATAGTAATAATAATAGCAATATTAAAGACCATAAACTTAATAATAATAAGCAATGCAAGGTTAATATTAAGGAAATTAATAAATAAATATAAATCCTTAAGCAATACATTAAAGAATTTAGTTATAATTGTAATCTGAATCTTATTAATAAATTTTTAAAGAAGAACACATTACACAATAACAATATGATAATTATAAATAAAATGATTATGATAAATATATAGCCATTAAAGAGAAAATTTAAATTTTATACCGATAAAAAATAAAAGATATTAATATAAAATAGGAAATGCAAAAATAACATTAACAATTATAATAGTAGTAATAATTAAAATAATAGTAAAAATATTCATAAGATCAATTAAAATAATAGCAGCAAAGACAATAATAATAATTTTAATAACCATAAAATAATCAAAATAGTAATTAAAGTGTTAATAATCCCAATAATAATTTTTAACATCCGTAAAATATTAATTAGAATATAAATAGTTAGAAGGTTTAGGAAGCTAGAAAAATTTAAATGATGTAATAATAAAATTAAAACCCAAATTAAAATTAATAATTATAATCAAGCTAAAATCAAAATTAAAGTTAGATAAGGAATAATAATAATTTTAATTAATAAAAATAAATGGTTCCGAACCCAGAATTGCAGAACTAGGTTTTAGACAAACATAATTAATAAATAAATTAAAATAATGAACCTTTATAAAATATTTAAATAAATTAGCAAGAAAGAATGGAATAAGAAAAATAGAAATAATTAAATTCTCAAGCTTAAATACCACCCTAATAAAAATAGAATAGAGATTAATTATAATAATACCAATAAGAAAACTAACAGTAACAATAACTTTAAT
Source organism: Pseudocohnilembus persalinus (assembly GCA_001447515.1). Lineage (NCBI taxonomy): Eukaryota > Ciliophora > Oligohymenophorea > Philasterida > Pseudocohnilembidae > Pseudocohnilembus > Pseudocohnilembus persalinus. Next base: position 165,224 of record LDAU01000088.1, read on the forward strand.
AGTAATAATAGTAATAATAATAATTATAATAGTAATAAATATAATAAAGCCAGTTATAGAATGAATAGAAATAGAAGCAGAAAGAAGAGGAGATAAAATAAATTTAGAATTAGTAGAAATAATAATAGTAGTAATAATAATAGTAATAATAGTAATAGAATAAAGGTGAAGATAAATAGAATTAAAATTAAAATTAGTAGGAAAATAATTTAGATTAGAGTCAGTCTATTTAGTAAACGACTGAAGTTAGTTAAACTTAAGAATAAGGAAATACTCCTTTAAAATAGACTAGAAAAACAAGAAGAGCGACTGAGAAAAGAAATTAATCAAATAGCACTGTTAAAGATATAGTAAAGGTGAATTTATTATTATTTTTTTATATTTAATACTATATTGTTATTTTAATATGATTAATTTAAATTATTAATATTTTTTTAATTTTATTTATTTTTATTTTTAACTGTCTTTTTAATAATTAATCAATTTTTAGTCTCATAGTGTTAGATAAAAGAAAAATCCTGATAAATTTGAGGTTAGAGAAATTTAGGGAATAGCTGTTTTATATATTCATTAGGTAGACGGAAGTATGGAATATTTAGACACAGAGATTTTGAATAAAGAGACTTTAGAAAGTTTAATTTTGAGTTCATTTAAGAGTTTATAAAGGTCTTACACAACAGAGCGACAAAACGCAAAAGACAACAGAAGATATCCTACTTTTAGTTAAAATGACATAGATATCGATTACTTCAATATAGAGAAAATAAATTCGTTTTCTTGGCCTTTTATTGTAACTTATGAAATTCAGATTTCTTGGGATAAAAAATTGACCAGTAATTAGAAATCCAATGAACATAAAATAGAAGAGGAAAATAGTTCAAATACTTAGTAAAATTAGGGAGATGATTAAAATTAATAATAATAATCACATATTCCTGACTGTGTTTACGAAGATTTATAACATTAAAAAGAGGCATTTTTTTTTACTGATTCGCCTTTTTCTACTAAGTATAAAATTGCTGACAGTTTTTAGCCCCATTAAGTTTCGGTTTTACTGAATTTTTGGCATAAAAGATATGATTTTAGTGAAATAAGGAGACCTTCTAGAATAATTAATACTTTTGATGATATATTAAAGGCAAATGAAGAAATGGATAAAATTAGTAATTTAGAAGTTACAGAGGAAGAATTTAATAAAAATTATTAATATTTAATGTATATTGGGGGCGGGTCTTATGGAAAAGTTGACATGTACTATAATATGAAAGATGAAAGGCTTTGTGCAGTTAAATATTTTTTACAGAAAAATACAAATAATTTGGCAATTAGGTTACAAGCTATGATTACAAATGAGAAGCCGAAAAAGCACTATAATAAGAAGCATAGAAAAGATGAGTTAAATTAAAATCCAAATATTAATTCCACTCACCATGCGCAGTTGTCTAGTTTAAGTAAATTGGAGTATTAAAGGTTAAAACACGGACTTAAAACTAATAATTTCGATGATAGAAATATTCCTAAATCGGGGCGAAATATTATTAGAGAAATAAAGCAATTTTTTATTTTGAATAAGTCTAATTTGCCAGACAGAGACAAAGTTGTTAATATAGAGGGCGTCGTTTTGGTTACTAAGGACCCGAAAAAGAAAAAAATTTTGGAGAAATAGAATTTGGAAAAAATGGAGCCTGGTTTGTAAAAGAAAGTTAAAACTGAAAATGAATGTTAAAATTAGAATTAGAATTAAAATTAGAATTAGAATTAAAATTAGCTAACTAAATAGGAAATTGATGAAGATGATAGCGAAAGTTAGGATTTTGACGACGATTCTGTTTTTGAATAAGAAGAAGGCTAAACTGAATACTTGTAAAAAAAGCAAACTAATAGAAGTGTGAAAATTATTTTGGAGCATTTTGGAAGTTGTGAGATTAATAATAAGAAATAATTTTGTGATTTGTTTAATTATACTATAAATAATTAGGTAAATATAAATTATATTATATTTTATTTTTAAGTTTCTATATAATTATTTTATAATTCGTATAAATTATTAAAAAATTTTTAATTTTCAGAGTCTTTTCAATAAAAATAGAAAATATGTATGTATATTTATAAAAGATATTTTTGCAAAAGTGCTTTAATCAGTTGAATTTATTCATAATACAGGGGTTTTAATAAGGGATTTTAAAGATGATAATATTTTAATAAGAAGAAAATATAATTCAGAAAATTTGAAATAACCTATTTTCGAAATAAAACTTTGTGACTTCGGGTTAGCAAAGGATGAATAAAGTATATAAATAAATAATATTATACTAAAATTTTTCAAAAATTATATTAATTAAATATTTATATTAATTTAAGCCGAACCTGGAAGGCCAAATTCTATCGATTATGAAGTTGTTAATGAATTTAGACACCCTAGATTTTTTGAAAAAAATAAAGAGTTAATTTATCATTAAAAGGATGATATTTTTGGATTGGGTATTTTATTAATTAGAATGTACTCAAATTTTCCTCATTAATTGCATAAAATGGATAATTGGACTAAAGAATTAGTATATTATTTAACTGGATTTTCCTCTAAAGCTCTTTAAACTTATTAAAAATGGCTTTCGCATTTAGAAAATGAAAATAATAAATAAAATAAGGCAGATAACGAGGAAAATAAGGCATATTAAAAATTAATATCATAGCTAGAAATGGAAAATACTACGCTTTAGAAATGCTGGGAAAGAATTCCTCATATAACAGAAATATACGAGTCTAAAGCTTATAAAAATTGGATGGACAAATCTATTGTTTGAATTTAAAATTGGACATAAAATTAAAAATAATTTAATTTAATTTTAATTAAAATAAAATAAAGTAATAAAAATAGTAATTAGTTAAAAAGAATAATAAAACAACTTTATAATGAAAATTTGGATTAAAAAAAAGTATATAAAAATAATTAGATTTATGTGTTTTTTGTATTTAATTAAAATATGTTCAGTAATTATTTAGTAAGGAGAAATAGATTTTATATTTAATAAATAAGAGGACAGTTTGAATAAAAATTTTTTATTTTTTGGAAAAAAATGAATAAAATATTTTAATAATTTAATAAATAATTTTGTAATGAGAAATAAAAAAAAATATCAATTTATTTTAAAAATCTTGAATAATTTAATTTAATTTAATTTAACTAAACTATATAATAAAATAAGATTGTTCATTATATTTATTTTGTTTTATATTTAAAATCTATTTTTATGTATAAATTTAATTGGCATAATAATAAATGAGTTTTTATTTTTTTATATATTATGAATATTTATTTATAGCTTAGCTTCTATGGCTTTTTGTGCGTAATTTAATTATTTTTGAAATTCGAAAAATTCTGAATTTTAAAATTTAAAGAAAAAACACGCAATATTAAATCAAAAATTTGAATAATTAAAAATTAAAAAATTAAAGGTTTTTTTTTGTAAATATTTTGCTAGTTTAAAAATTAAAATAAAAAATATTAAAAATAAAAATAAAGAGATTTAGAGTTATGGAGAGCTAATAATAAAAATTGGAATTAAATAATATTCAAAACTAAGAAAATTAAATTCAAAATGAAAATTTGATTAGTCAAGCAACTAAAAGTAATTAATAATATTTAATTATATATTTAAATTAAAATTTAATTATATTATTTGATTTTAGAATTATCAGATGATTAAATTTAGAAAAGTGAAAATTTTAAAATTGAAAATTTGAGCTAAAAAATAAATTAAGAACAGGGAGTTGATAGAGTTTTTTAAGATTATATAGAAAAATAAGAGAATTAGTAAAAAGATGAAAATTAATAAATTTAATAAGATAATTCAGTATAAGAAAAAATGTAAAATGATTTATAAAAATCCCAAAATGTTAAAAATCATTTATTTTTCAGTATCATAAATGAAGATGAAGGAAATGATTTTTAAGAATAAGATTTAAGTTAAACTTAAAAATAAAAATATAATAAAAATGAATAGGATGAAGGAAATTAGTCTGCTGGATCTTATGAAAAAATTATGAATTATAAAGAAAGAAATAGAAAATCTAGTCGTGATTCTTCAAAGGAAAAAGCAAAATAAAATAATTAATAACAGGTATAAATTTAATAAAATGAATAAACTTATGAAAATTTTTAAAATTAAAACGAAAGTGAAAATTTTTAAAATTAATAATTTGGAGTTGAAAAGAAGTTGAACAGTTAAGAATTATAGTAAAATTTAGAGAAAATTTAAAATGATTGGTAAAATGGGTAAAAATAATATGAATAAGAATATAAACGATAGACAGAAAAAATTGAATAAGATAATGAATAATGTTAAAAATAGAAAGATTAAAAATTAATGGAAAAATTGCAAGAATAAGAGTAAATTGAATAAGAATAATTGCTAAAGGAAAAATAATAATTAATGTAAGAAGCCAAAATAAAAAGCAGTTTAAAAAGAAGTTATTAAAATATGGTAAGTAATAAAAATAGTGTTGGAAAAATAGTTTAAAATGGGTAAGGAAGTTAGAATTAGAGTTAAATTAATAATAATAATTTAAGCAAAAATGTAACACCTAACAGAGCGAAAAATTCTGCAAGTAACTAATTAACTCCTATTAGAAATAAAAATAGCATAAGTAAAATTAGTAATAATGTGACCCCTTTGAGAAATAAATAAAACATGTTCAGATCAGGAAACAATTCCAGGTTGGTTTCTTAATTAAAGTAAAAATATATTAAAAAATTTTAAAATAATTTGTATGATATTTGATAATTACATTATTTTGTGGTTTTGTATACCAATATATTTATATATTTTTATAAATTATTATAAATTATGATATAAATTATATATATTTATTTATAAATTTTATATATTTTATATAAATTTTTTATATTTATTTATTTAGGGAAAAAAGTACGCTATTTTAATAAGAATTTAGTTAAGGATACTAGTTTGAGACTTAGCGGGATTTATTTATGAATAAGGAAATTAGTTGGGAGTAGAAGATAGAAAAAAGTTAATCTGATTTGGGTATAGGCAAAATTAGCGAGCATGAGATAAAAATAATTAAAAATATTTGTTAGAATAAAAATTAAGTGGCTGAATTCTTTAAAAATAATGTAAATTTAAGCATATAATTATAAATTTTATGTTTATTTATTTAATTTTTTATAAATTTTTATTAGGAAAGTTTATATTAGATTTTGGGGTATCTTTTACCTAATTTAGTAATAGTTATTGGACACAGTTAAATGCACTTATAAGAAAAGATGAAAAGCGTGAAAAATATTTTGCCTTGGGGTTGTATAAATAATTTATTGAATTAAGATTAAAAAAATAAAGTTTTGGGTAAAATAAAATAAATGAAAAGTATTATTAAAATTTATATATTTAATATTATTTATAAAATAATTAATAATTAGAGCTGGTTTCTAATAACTCAATTAAATTGCTATTTTGTAGTCCTGAATTATTTTTCTCTGATTCTTATTTATTTATCCCAATGACAAGTTGTTTAATTTTTGAAGAAGGGTAAGATTGATAAATTTTTAAAATTTTAGATATAATTTTTTTTCACATTTCAATTTAAATTTAAAATATTAAAAAAATTTATATAAAATTATATAATTTTTTTTTTTAGCCTTGCGATCAATGATTATGGAACTAATTTAAAATGTTTTAACCCTTTAGAAGTTATTTTTAATAAAGTTTAGCCTGAATAAGTTACTTTTTTAAGTAATTTTACAACTTAAGAAAATTTAAAATAGCTAGGATCTTTACTTTAAATTGAAGAACATGAAATTTTAAGGTATATTTAATTATAATAAAATAAAAAACAATTTTAAACATATATTTAATTAATATTTTTTAATAGAGTAAATGATAGTTAGATAGAAAAAATGATTAATTTCAATAATATTTCTTTTTCCAGAGATGATGATAAATTAAAAGCTTTGTACAATTTTTTAAGAAATCCCAAATTAGTGAATAAAAATGGTAAAAACTAGATTTTGATATATTGTGATAATAAAAAATAATGTGAAGAAGTTACAAATAAATTAAATTTAAATGGGTTTAAGGCTTAAAATTAGAACAATTTAAGAAGTGAAAATTAAAAATTTGAATTATAATCAAATTTGATTAAAAATGGCAATTATGATATTTTGGTTTATTATGGTATTTAAGGAATTTTAAAATAAGTTAAAGAATAAGTATAAGTTACTATATTGTATAGCATTCCTAGATCTATTGAATAATTTATGGATATCGTTTAATTTTTGAGTAATTCTTGTTTGATACATGGTTTCATACACGAAGAAGATTATAATGATATAAGAGCCGATATGGCTAGCGATTTTTTCACATTTGCTTAGTTTTAAATAATTTTATATAAAGTAAAAATTAAATTTTAATTTTATTTATTTACAATTTTATAAATTTTTTTTAACAATTTATATATAATAAAGTAACAATTTTAAAAATAATTAATTTCTTAAAATAGCTTTTTAAGAAATGTCAGGGTAAAGAAAATATTTTATAAGATAATTATATGGTGAACAGTGTTATTGAATAGTAGTTTTTAAATTTGCCCAACGACGAATAAAATTTGGAGAAATTTTTGGAACAGGATTAAAATGAATAAAGTGAGAAAAAATAAGAAGATTCTGAAAATTGTGATTAAACTTTAAAAATACATTAAATTTGTAATGAATTAGAATTAAAGAGAGAAAATTTTTAGGAATTTATTAATTTGTTGTAGAAAGATAATTTAATTGAAGTTTATAACAGTATGATAGTGGAGTTGAATGTAAGGATTTTACCAAATTAAAATTTATAAAATTAAAGGCAATTATCGAATTCAACTTTAAGTAATTCTGAGGTTATGAAATATATAAATGAAAATTGTAAATCTAATTAAGGAATTTATAAAGTACAAGTTTTGGAAATGGGAAATGAGTTAGGAATGTCAGTAAGCGAAATTTTGAAAGAGATGAAAAAATATGTACATGAGAAAAAAATTTGGTTTGAAGTGTGTGAAGAAGTTTTGGGGGTTAAAACTTTATAATAGATTTAGAAAAATGAAATATTTGATTATGCTGTTAAATTTTATAAATATTTGGTTTTGAGATAGAATTTAAAAATAACAAATTTTGACATAGTGACTTTGGCTTTAAAATAGAGTTCTTATAATACCGTAGATTAGGTTTTTAAATATAAAAAATACTAGAATATAAAAATAACTGATAAAAACAAAATGTTTTCGAACGTGCCAAGGTAAAAAATTAATTAATTTATTCTCTTTTTATATAATTTTTTTTTTTAACATATCATATTTTTTAGATTAAGTGGCATGCAAAAAAGTGAGAAAAGTTAAGCTTATAATTTGAAAAGTTTTATTGTTGATAAATATTTAAAAATGGATAGTTTGGATTAAGTATAAAATTATTTGTAACTGTTTAAATAATATGGAATTAATGGATTAGAATCTTTACCCTTCTTAAAATTAAATTCATAAAGAGAAAAATCTGGAGTGTAGAAAGATATATAAAAGATTTTAGAAAAATAGTTAGACTAAACTTTTATGGAAGAATTAGATAATTAATAAGAATTATAGATTGAAGTTAGGTAAATTATTCATTAGATTTAAAATAAATGATATATAAATTTTTAATAATATATATATATAAATAAATTTGATGTCATTTAAATTTTTTAAAATGTAAATTTATATTTTAACATTTATTATTTAAACAATTTTTTAATTTTTAATTTATATTAGATCAAAAGAAATTGTTATGGTATTGTAAGGACTAAATCATAAATACAGTGTTTGTAGTGAGTGGAAAGCCAGTCCTATGTGGAAAAAGTATTATAAATTTGATTACAATTAATTGATGGAAATAACATAATAGTACTTAATGAATTATAATAATAATTTAAGTTATAATAAAGTTGGTTTTGTAGAACCTGCTTTAAAAAAAAAAGTTAAAATGAATAACTGATTTTTTTATTTTAATTTTTAAATTTTTTAATTTTAAGTATATAATATTTTTTATAATTATATCTAAGTAGTGTTTTATTTTCAAATAATATATAAATAGGTGTTTAATTTTATTTATAATGCTATATTTAATATAAAAAATTTCAACTTAAACTAAAAATTTATTGTTAATACTTTTTATATATTTAATATTAAATATTTTATAAATAAAAATATAAAAAAAAAATATTAGCCGCAGTGGGGATCGAACCCACGCATGTCGGAACTTAAGTCCGATGCCTTAACCACTTGGCTATGCGGCTAATGATGAAAATATATATTTGTAAAAAAACATTTTGAGAAAATTAATAAAAATTTTTATATTGTTATGATAGGAAATCTTAAAATAAAGTTATAAGTAATATGAATTTTTAAAATTAAATAAAAATAAATAAAGTAGAAAATTTTTAAAAAAATATTAGCCGCAGTGGGGATCGAACCCACGCATGTCGGAACTTAAGTCCGATGCCTTAACCACTTGGCTATGCGGCTAAATTCAAAATATTAATTAAACTATTTTGGCATAATAATTTCATCTTTAAACTTCAATTTTAATTATATAATATATATAAAATAAAAATTAAATAAAAATATAATAAACTCAACTATTATTTTAAAAACAATAAACTATATTTATTAGTTTATTTTATATTATAATTAAAAATGCTAAAATAAAATTTTTACATTAATCATTTAATAAGTAAATAATTGATAGAAATTATGTTAATACAAAAATTAAATAATAAAATAGATAAAATTTCATCACAGAACAAAAAATCCTTAAAGAAAATTTTATGCTTGCATCATTAGCCGCATAGCCAAGTGGTTAAGGCATCGGACTTAAGTTCCGACATGCGTGGGTTCGATCCCCACTGCGGCTAATATTTTTTTAAAAATTTTCTACTTTATTTATTTTTATTTAATTTTAAAAATTCATATTACTTATAACTTTATTTTAAGATTTCCTATCATAACAATATAAAAATTTTTATTAATTTTCTCAAAATGTTTTTTTACAAATATATATTTTCATCATTAGCCGCATAGCCAAGTGGTTAAGGCATCGGACTTAAGTTCCGACATGCGTGGGTTCGATCCCCACTGCGGCTAATATTTTTTTAATTTTTGTTTTATAAAAATTTTTAATAATTTTATTAAAAAAAGTATTACTAAATTTATTTTATAAAAATATTTACATTTCGTTGTACAAAATCTCTTTTAAGAATTTTTTCATAATCAGCTTTCTTTGCAAAAAAAATAATTTTTAAAAAAATTTGCTTATTATAATAAATAAAATCTCAACATTAGCCGCATAGCCAAGTGGTTAAGGCATCGGACTTAAGTTCCGACATGCGTGGGTTCGATCCCCACTGCGGCTAATATTTTTTAAAAATTTTATTTTTTACTTTAAAATTATATTTATGATATCTATAATAAAATAATCTTGATAATATAATTCTATTTTTATAAAATAAAAATCGGTTTTGACAAAATACTTGATGTTAAAAATAAATTTTCATCATTAGCCGCATAGCCAAGTGGTTAAGGCATCGGACTTAAGTTCCGACATGCGTGGGTTCGATCCCCACTGCGGCTAATATTTTTTATATATTTTATATAAAAAATGTATCTTGTACATATTTAATTTTTTATACACATTTTTATGTAGTATTATAAATATATTTATTTTATAGGTACCTTTTTTTTAAGAAATATGGTAATATTTAATATATGATAGTATCAAAGCGATAAAAGTTATAAATATATATATTTAAATTGATTATTTTTAGAAGTGAAAATCTACTAAACAGGCCTTTAATACAATAATCAACTTATTTTAGATAAGATTTGAACCTAATATTCATAAAGCTTTTATAATTAATAATTTATTGTATCATATGAGATATTATATAATGACAATTTATACAATAAAATTATATTTTTTATAATTATAAAGAATAATAATATACATTAATTTATAAAAAAATATTAGCCGCAGTGGGGATCGAACCCACGCATGTCGGAACTTAAGTCCGATGCCTTAACCACTTGGCTATGCGGCTAATGATGAAAACATATAATTTATTTGAAAGTTCTTTTATAAATTTGGTTAATATATATATTAATTAAGTGTAAATTAAATAATTGTTTCAAATAATTAAGATATTTATTTGTAAAAAAAAGATGTAAAATTAAAAATTATAATAAAGACAAATATTTTTATAAAATAAAAATTTAAAAAATATTAGCCGCAGTGGGGATCGAACCCACGCATGTCGGAACTTAAGTCCGATGCCTTAACCACTTGGCTATGCGGCTAATGATGAAAATTTATTTGATTTTTGAAATATTTTTATTTTTTTTTCTATATAAATTAAGATTTATAAATATTTTTGATATTAAATTAATTTTTAATTTAGCATGTTAAAATAACATTTTTGACCATGTTTATAAGAAAAATAAATTTATACAGTTCGTTAAAAGAATCAAATTATAGAAAAGTTTTTAAATTCTAATGGGTTTTTAGTAATGAATTTTAATTAATATTTAAAAATTCTTAATCAGATTATGATAAAATATTATTACTTATTTGGAAAAATTATTCAATTAATTATTATAAATAATTATATAAAAAGAGAATAAAAAAGAAATGAGTTAATAAAACCAAGAAGATATTTAAAAATTTTAGCAAATTTTGGTAGAGAATTTTGAAAAAATAAAAAAAAATTTACCTAAAAAATATAGCAATTTGAAAGATTTAATTAATAAATAAATAGGTATTTATAGTTTAGTTTTAAAAATTTTATTTATTTATATTTTTTTATTATTTAACAGAATTTGTTAAAAGTGATGACCATTCCGAATTAAATGCCAATAGATATTACATAGTTTTTAAATTAGCTATAAATATGAAAAGTTAAAAACTTATAGATTACAGTTTGAGAGCTATTTAAGTAAGAAACTTGTTAAAATATATATAATTATGAAATAATGTATTAGTGTACAATAATATTAAAAAATTAAATAAATTGTTTATTTATTAATTATTAAAGTTTTTACAATAAATTAGATATAATTATATATTATTTTTTTTTTTCTTATTAAAGTAATTAGTAAGTTTAGGATTTTTAAAGGGGGATTGTTTAGATAATACTAAAGAGTATCATTTAGAAGAATACAAAGATTTACTTAATAATAGTATGTAAAATTAGAATGGAAAATAAGAAAGACAATTAGTTGAAGTTATAATTGATGATGTTATTTAATGTATAAATGATAAAGATGAAAATTTAATGAATTGTGTTATTAGTATATTGGTAAAGTTGTCAACATCTTATTTATCAGAAATTCACGGAGGTGAGCTACCGAAAATAGTTAAAGTGTTAATAAATATCTATTCTAGTAAAATTTTTATAAAGCTATTTTACATTTTATGATTTAAAGATAATCAATTTATATATTAATTAAAATAATTAAAAATATATTATATTTATATTTTTTGTTTTTTTAGGCCATAAAAGTATTTAGATATAGAAAATGGCTAAATAGGCATTATTTTAGGTTAGTAATTATATATTTAAAAGACTAGAAGAGCCAAAAGAGGAAAATTTATTATAGTAAGCCAGAGAAATTACATAAAATTAAATTAGACTTTAAAAATAATAGGGATAATAATTAAGAGGTTTGGATGAGATTTCTTCGCCAAGAAAGGATTAAGAAACTGAAAAAAATTTGGGGAATTCAGAAAGAGAAATAATTTAAAAAAAAACTAGTAATGTAGATTTAAATTAGAAATAAATTTTGAATTAAAATTAAAATTAAGATGATTTTTGCATTGATGTGGCTGGAAATTTTTATAATTTGGTAGAATAAAGAAGGTAATAGAATAATAATTCAGTTGAAACAATTTGTTTTGATACAGTGAAAAATCTTGTTGTAATAATAAATTATTTTTTGTTAATTAATTATTTTTAAACTTATAGTCAAAAAAAAACTTTTTTATAAAAAATGAAAATGAAATAAATTATATTTTGAATATAATTTAAAGGATAATGTTGAATTATATTACGAGAAAATTAAGATCGTGGAAAGTGAAATTTCTGAAGAATAAAACGAAGAGGTTAAAAATTTAGAGTTATAAAATATACCCTTAAATCCGGTTCCTAAATAATTAGATTCTGACGATTTATAATACAGAAGAATAATAAAAACAGAGTTAAAAAATGAAATTGGATAAGTTGCTGGAGATTTTGGATGGTTAGCAATTATATTAAAATTTAATATAATAATAAATATATAAAAATTTAAATTAATGTATAATAATATATTAATTTCAGTAACTAAAATTTAATTACATTTTAATATAAAAGGTGTATTAATTGTAGAAAAGGGGCAAGTTATTATTGTAAAGATTTTAGAATTCCCATATGTGGAAACGAGTGTTAAAAAGAGTAATTTTTATTTTATATACATATATAAATATATTAATTATTTTAATAATAAAAATTATTAATATATTTATTAGATACGTGGAAGATATGAACTAAATTTCATAGGAATTTAATTAATAAAAAAATATAATTAATACCTACGAATATGATGCAAAATAAGTTTTTATAACTTTTTGTTCTTTAATTGAATAGCAATAAATTGAAAATTAGGGTGGTCTATCTAAAACTTAGGTTTTTGCCTTATAAGAATAGTTATAAAAATAGAAATTGTTGATTTTGGAAATTATTAATGAGATTTTATTTAAATATTAGTTTTTCTTTTAAAAAGTAAATATTTATTTAAATGTATATAAATTATATTTAAAATAAATATAAACAGAAATAATTATGTTTATAAATATTTATAGGATATTAACCAAAAATAATTGATAAGAAAGTATTTAATGAACGGAATTTATAAATGTTGTTTAAATTCTGAGTAGGATATATTTATTTATGCGGTGAATATATTTTGGTCAGTTGTAGATAAATTTAAAGAATGTGTTAAAAATGAAATTTATATTTTTATTAAAGAAATTTTTTTAAAACTTTTGAATTCTAATAATTCATCACACCCCCACAGAGAAATTTCTTTAAAAGTATTAAGAAAAATTTTTTAAAATAATAACAATTTACTTGAATTTTTCATGAATTATGACTGTTCTTTTGACCACTCACCTTTGATTGAAAATACTGTTGATATTTTAAGTAAAAAATTATAATTTAGTTTTAATTTTTAAAAATTTATTTAATAATAAAATTTTTTTTTATTTATTTAAATATTTTTTAAAATATGAAAAGGCAAAATAGCTAATGGATATTATAATGATAAATAGTTTTAAGTGGTTGTGGATCCTTAATAATCTGTGAATTTATAATAATTAGCTATTCTTACTTTATATTCAGCAATAAATTCTCTTTACAATTTTTATGAAGTAAATTAATTAAAGTTAAAAATAAGTTGATTTATATTTATTAAAATTATTTTATAATTTTAAAAAATATAGGATTATTAAAGAGAAAGGTAAGTACATGAAAAAGAAGAACAAAAACATGTAGGATAATTAGATGAAACTGTAGTTGATAACAGTGTTATTAATAATGACAATAATATTCATGTTGTTGATTAAAAAGACAGGTAATAAAAAAATTAGGTTTTATAATAGATTTTAAATATAATAATAATTTTATTTTAAAAAATAGTGTGGAAAAGAAAAGAATGAGAACTCTTTTATTATAATAAATAATTAAAAAATTTAATGAAAAGCCTAAAAATGGTATAAAATATTTGATATAGAGCGGTTTAGTTCCCAAAGAAAATAAGTAATAAAAATTAAATATATGGTTTTAAATATTTTATATAAATTTATATATTAATTGTAATATTTTAAAGTTTTATTCATTTTTTTTAAATAAAGTGCCAAAGAAATTGCTAATTTTTTAATAAATAATAATATTGATACTGTATAACTAGGTGAATATATTGGGGGATATGATCCATTAAATATTTAGGTTTTAGAGTAATTTACATTCTCGTAGGATTTTAAGGGGCTTAATGTAGAATAAGGATTAAGATAATTTTTACAGACATTTTAATTACCAAAAGAAGCCTAATAAGTTGACAGAATAGTTCAAAAATTTGGTATTTTTTTTGTTTATTATTATATATTTTAAGGAAATAATTAAAATAATTAAATCAAATTGAATTAATTTAAAAGTTCTTTTAAATGTAAATAGGTGAGAAATATTATTAAGATAACCCAGAAGATTTTAATTCTTCTGATGGGGTTTATACTTTTTCATACTTATTAATTATGTTATAAACTGATTAGCATAATCCCTAAGTAATTTATTATATAAAATTTTGTATATTTAATTGTTAATAAAAAATATATTTATAAGGTTCAAGAAAAAATGAGTTTTGAAGCTTTTAGTAAATTAGCTAATGGTATTGAAGGAGAAAATTTAGATTAAGATAAACTGATGGTAATATACAAAGCAATATAGAAAACTCCATTGGCAATTCCTGAAGAGAGTAAAAAATAAAACGACTTGTAAAATACTATTGAATTATCTTTAAGAAAAAAAAAAGACATGTTTGTAGAAGTAAGAAAAAATAAATAAAATTCGAAAATTTAAACAATTTTATTCATTTTGTTAATTTTATATAATTTAAAGGAAACTAAAGAAATGTTAAAAAGAGGATCAGAACTTATAGGCTAAATTAAAGCCTCATAATATTATACAGTGAATTAGAATTCAGTATATTATATTAAGCCATTAATGGAAAATGTGACTAAAAAACTATTAATTTCATTTAAATAAGGTAAAAATAATATTAAAAATATAATATATTTAATTTAAAGTAAATCTAAAATAAATAGATTTTAATTAAATATAAATTTTTTAAATGACATTTTCTTTTTTATATTTTTTTATGTTAATAAAATAGGATTACAATAGAATGATAGCAGAACAGTTGATAAATCTATAGAAGCTATGGGAAATTGCATAAAATTAACAGCTATGTTCGGATTAAATGAGGAAAAAGATGCTTTAATGAGTGAATTATATAAATCAGCTTAAATTAATTTGGCTTAGAATTTGGTAGTTGGACAAAACTTTAAAAGAAAAAATTTTAAAATTATAAAAAATATACTAGAAATTGCAAATTCTTTTTCATATACCAATTTAAATTAAGCGTGGATTTATCCCTTATAATGTATTTCTTGGATTGCTGCTAAGAATTTAATGGGAAAAAGGTAACTAAAGAAAAAAAATATTATATGAATAAATTTATATTTAATGAATAATTTATATATAATATATATTCAGTTAAATATATATATATTATAATTTTAATTAGAGATGAATATAAAGAATTGAAAGACTAGGATAAAATTTAAGTTTCTTTTAATTAAGAAAATATAGAGAGAATTTTTTATAGGTCTTAATATTTGGATGGTTCTTCAATTTTAGATTTTATTCAAGCTTTATGTAATATTTCAAAAGAAGAGTTAAATTTTGTAGTTAATCCTCAGTAATTTTGAAATTAATAAAGATAAAATTATATTAATTTTATTTAAATTTAGTTTTTTGTTTATTTTTAATTTTTTGTATAGGATTTACAGTTTGTAAAAGAATTTAGAAGTGGCTATTTTAAATATGGGAAGAATTAATATTTAATGGAATAATATTTGGAAGATAATTAGAGAACACTTTAACGACGTTGGGGTTCATAATAATTTAGAGGTCGCTAAAACAGGCATAAAATTTTTGACCGAATTATCTATAAAATTTTTACAGAGTGAAAGATTTAAAGAAGACACTTTTAGAGCCTAGTTGTAAAAAGAGTTTTTGAAACCTTTTGAGATTATTTTTTAGAAATGTCCTCCTTAAAATTTTGAACTTAAAGGGTATATTTTGGGGTGTATTAAAATTATATCTTAGAATTATAATTCTAAATTAAAATCTGGGTGGAGAATAGTTTTTAATGTGATAAATTTGGCTTTGAATGAAGATAAGGAAAATATATCTTAGAGAGCCTATTTGGTAAGTATCATTATAGTTTTTTAAAAATTATTTTAAAATTAAACTTTTAATTAATATTTTTATATTTTATAGATTTTAAAAGATATTATGGAATTATAGTTATAGAATATTGACGATGTATTTTTAGATTTGGTTTCTTCTTTAAAAAAATTATCTAAAAAAAGATACGATAATTTAGCTTTTAATTCCATAGCTCACGTTAAAAGGTAAATTTTAAAATAAATATATTTTTAAGATTATTAATTATATATATTTAATTTTTAGGTGTTTGATTTACTTATCTGACAAGAAGAACATAAAGCCATTCGAGAGAAAACAGTCATAGGAATTAAAATAGGAGGAAGATTCTAGCAGCAACAATAATAACTAAAATAACAATATAAATAATATAAATGAGGAAGAAAATAATAAAATTTAAGAAGATTAATAATAAGTTGATCTCAAAAACCAATTATAAGATCAGTACAAAAATTTGTAGGAAATAGATAAAGTGGAATTCACAAAATACCTGGGCGTTTACTGGATGCCTTTACTGGACGTGCTGAGTAATTTATGCGGAGATACAAGGCCAGCTATATAAGAAAAGGCGATGGAAACTTTATTTGAGATTTTGATTAAGTATGGTTACTGTTTTTCAGTTGAGTTTTGGAAGATGATTTTTTAGGGAGTTTTGAGGCCTTTGTTTGACGAGATTATGTTTACTGTGTAGAATTAGAATAAAAATTCTACTAATTGGTTGAGAAAATAATGCTAAACTGCTTTCACTTATATTACGGATTTGATGGACTTGTATTTCGAAAACTTGTAGAATTTGGTGAAGGAATTGATTAAGACTTATGAAGGGTGTATATAGAGTGCGAATGAGGGGGTTGTTAAATTGTCGATAAATTCTTTGAAAAATACGCTTATGAGGATAGGAAATAGGTATGATAAATAATTTAATTGTATTTAATTTTTAAATATTTAAAAAAAATATTTAGGAAAATGGAAAGTTTAGTATTTTTTGATATATATTTTATAAATTTGTTTTTATTAATTTTTTAAAATTTTTATTTATTTAGGTTTGGAAAGTAAGAGTGGGATATTGTAATTGACTTTTTTGAGAGAATTTTTAAACTAACTACTCCTGTAAAACTGATAAGTAAAAATAATGGGTTATTAATCGAAGAAGTTTAGGTAAATGAATAAAACGAAGAAGTTTTTATTTTTAAAAAGCAATAATAAGATTTTAAGGTAAAAATATCTTTTTTCATTAAAATATTATGCATTTTTTTTATTATATTTAGTTTAAATTTAAATTTAAATTTTTTATATATAGTATAATTGCGAAGAATGCGTAACTTAATGTATCGCTTAATTATTATTGATATCAGTAGTTAAAGAAGTGACTGAATCTTTTATTGATTAATTAGACAGATCACATTTAAATATATTTGATTCTTTATTATAAAAGTCTTATGAATTTGCCAAAACATTTAACTAATAATTAGAAAGAAGATTCTTTTTATGGAAAAATGGTAAATTTTGAAATTTTATTTGTCCATTTTTAGGCAGCTAATCTTAATTATATTTTATATTTTTAGGTTTTACTGACGATAAGTAGCCTTAATTACCAGGTTTATTGAAATAAGAAAGGGAAGCTTAGGGCTGTAAAATTATTCTTGAATTCCATATTTACAGATAATACGAATTATAAGATCCTGAAAAAAATTTATTAACGAATTTACTTAAGTAAATTAAAAAACCACAAATAATTTAATCAACTTATATTTAATTTACTTTGCCTTTAAATATCTAAATTTTTTTTATATATTTTAATAGAAATTTAAAGAAATATCTTTAATTATTTATGTAATGTCATGATGAATTAGCTTAAATTTAATCTATGAAATAATCTTAATAATATATGTAATAAGATATGTATTTGGCATAAATTATTTAGTTAAATTTGGATTAGATTGATACTTAATTATATAAGAACATTTTTAGCAGATTAGATGAAATAGAATAAGAAAGAGAAACTTAAAATTTAAGAACTTTGGTTTGTTAAACGATTTTGCCTATATTAGATTAATTAGAGTCGGATGAAGTAATTAATAAATTTTAATATATATTAAAAAATTAAAAAAAACTCAAGTTTAATATTTATTTATATTTTTTTTTATTTCTTCTTTTTAATTTAAATAGATTTTTTATTATTATTTCAATTTTAACTATATAATTATATTTTTAGGTTTAAAGTGAAGCTTATGAAATTTTTGAAATTTTAACAGATATAACGAAATATTCCTCTAGTAAGTGTATATCTTGTATGATGTGCAAAGGTTGTAAATACTGTGAAAATTGTGTAGAAAGAAGTGATGAGTTAGATTAATAAGTCAGAGATTTGCTGAAAAAGTTCTTTAAATTTTCTTTGTAAAATTTTAAAAATTCTAGAGAGTAATCATTTGAAGAAACTTAAAGTTAATTATAATAATAATAAAACCAATAAATAAATTCATCGTCTATAATATAATAAGGTGAATTAAGGTAAACAAGTCATATATTTTTGAATAACGAAGAACCTGGGTAAGATTTGCATGTAAATTTAGAAAATAATTAAGAATAGGAATAATAAGAGTAAGAGAATAAAAAATAAGAAAAACAAGAAAATGAAAATTCAGAGCATTAATAGGAAGAAAAAGATGATGATAATGAATAAAAAGTAAATCAATAAAAATAAGAATAAGAATAGGAATAAGAATAATTTGATAATTAATAATAAGATTAATAATAAGAAGAATAATAAGAAGAAGAATAAAATGAATAAGAAAAATAACTATAGTAAGATGAATGATTATTATTAATATTAAAAAAATATCAATAAAAATTTTTTTTAATTAAAAATATAAATATATATTTTTCATTAATCGAAATATTCTTTTATAATTATAATTTATTTATTTATTTTTATTTAATTAAAACCTCAATTTTAAATTTAACTTTATAAAACTTTTATTAATTACATGATATTAAATAGGGTAAAAGAATTAAAAAATATTAAATATGCCATTCAGTAAATAAGATTTAAAAATGAACAAAAAAATATTTATTTTTTAAATTAAAAAATTTTTTTTAATCGTTTTTTTTTTTTTT